>LR749933.1:1017201-1272298 GCA_902729485.2 Mus minutoides | reverse complement strand
ATATATATATATATATATATATATATATATATATATATATATATATATATATTCAAAAGACAGGGCACCCATATACCCATAGGCAGTGTCTGCTGATTCTGGGGTTGGGGGTTCATGGGGACTATTTAGTTTCTGATGAGTAGCATTATTATCTAATAGTTTTGAAGGTTTAGAAATACTTTCTTACTATTACTTTAAATTTGAGTGCATATAAACAAAAACTAAAATATATCTATACCAATGAGCTCAATGATTTCAAGGTTAGCCTGGTCTACACAATGAGTTTCAAGCTAGCCAGAACTATAAAGAGCCTGTCTCCAATAAAGAAACAAACAAACAAATTAATTAATGTATTAAATGTTAAAAGGGGTGGTCCACTTGTCCTTTTCTTACCTGTAGTAGCTGCTAGGAATAGATTTTTCTCTCTTTACCTTTCAATATGTGAAGACACTATCGTTACCAACAGAAGGGTAATTAATCATCTTCATTAAACTTTGTTTTTGTCTTTTCACCTCCTTTGTAACTTACCCCCTCTGGCTTTTCCACACTGAAAGACCCCAGGAACACTTGTACTCTGAAATCGAAGTGAGCTACATTACTTGTGGGATATTTCTGTCTTCACAGTGTCCGTGTGCTCTGTTCTCTTACCTGGAACATGGCAGCCAATCATGTTGTCGGCTTGCTTTGCCCTCACTCTGTATTTAGCCTATAAGGGTGACCATGTTCTTTCCCCCTACACGAAACAAAGATGGTGAATGTATGTCATTCAGAATCTGTGCAGGAAAGCCCACCGCTTTCATTTAATTAAAGGCACTGAGCTAAGGGAGTCTTAGATAAGCTGGGAAGAGTGGCATGCTGCCCATTTCCCCGTGGCCTTTTCAAAAGGTACACAATACAGAAACGAACATGTCATAAATGGCATGAGAAAACAGTAATGGGGAAATGACTTTGACACAAATTGGAAGTTGATAACCTTGACTTGGAGTGAGAATGTGAAGATCCTAAGTGAATTTTAATAGTAAAAAAATGCAGTTTTATATTATAACGCCTTGTTGACTTGGTGTCTGTATAACCTGAGGAAGATATTGCTGTTTTTAGCTTCAGCCTTAGATTATATAGGCCTTTTGACTCTTTAAATATTGGTTCTTTTGTAGAATTTTCCATTTCCTAGTAAATTGAGGAGGTACTTAGCCATTTGGTATACTGGATAGAGAAGTGTTTCTTTAGAAGCAAATTTGTTACATCATTGTCAGGGGAGGACATGTCTTTCCTGCTTTGGTACTTAAATGACATTGCATGCTTTGTTCTGAGTGGTGCTTGCTGTCTCCTGCACTCAGATACATCTTTACTCAGTAACTTCCACATCCTGTGTAAGGGTTTGCTGTCCTGTGCCTGAACCATCACGTAGTGTCAGCAGCTAGGTAAGTTGGGAAGGTTTGGAATATTGGAACAGGTAGATAGAAAGTTCTGGAGAATTCACATGTAGAACATGCTATTGGTCCTGCAGTGCTCACTCTACCTGGCAGATAACAGGGAATTCAGAGGAGAACAGAAAGAAATCACTTAAGCTGTTGAGTCAGTGACCTTCAGTTGTGCTGGGAAGTCATTTCCCTGTGGAAATATGTAGAGTTTCTCCTGGACCCTAAAAACTATCAAAATGGAGAGTTAAATGGGAAAAATAAAGTAGAAGTAATTGAATCCATTATATAGATAATACCAAGGAGCCTTTGACAGCTCACCTTGGGTTGGGGAGTTAAGATGGCTGAGAGCCTTTGACAAGATGCCAGAGATATCAGAAAAGGGCTAGCATCTCAACAGAGAAATTGTTAGAAGATAGATAGCAGGCAAAACTGAAAAATCTATTGTGCAAAAGAGAGCGTTTGATATATGTGAGAGAAATGTAGGTGTGGTTGGCAGGGGCTTCTTAGGCAGCCCCATACAGGCTTGTAAATCAGGAAAGTAAGAAATACTGGGCTAGCCTTCTCCAGAGGAACACAACCAATAGAGTGTGTGTCAGCATGGATATATTAGATCCTTTGATGTGATCAGAGGCTCAGTAGTCCCTCAGTGTCCATTTTCAAGTCACAGACCCCTAGATCGCAAAGCTCAGGACCCAACCAACTAGTGGCGCAGCTCCTGACCATGGCTGGAAGTGTCAAAGCCTTTCCAGGACTGGTACTTGTCTAATTTGAAGGCTAAACATCTTATGGAGATGTGAATTTCAGGGCATAGAAATTCTCCTGCAATAGAAAAGTCCATCTTAGAGCAAAGATGGGTCCTCCCTTTTGTGTTTGTTCAGTCTGTTTTTCTAGCCTAATAGATAGTGCCACTTACATTCAGGGAAGGGATCAACTTCCCCTCCACTGGCTGATGCACATGCCAATCATCTCTGGAAACACTCCTGGATTTGTCCAGAAGTGTGCTTTACCAGGTTCCTAAGCATATCTCAATCCTGTAGTCAGCAGACATGAAAACCATCTCCAAGATACTTAGTCTACAAGGTTCAGTTAATATCAGCTTGGTCCAAAACTACAGAATCCATCACAAGCAAACTGAAAAAATATCGTGAGCTCATAGCAGGTCACATAACTGAAAAACCCAAGGACAGGATTAGTTTGCAAATATGAAGTCTAGTTATCAGCTGAACTCAGGTCAGGTAACCAAGTCCAGATTGCCCTCAGATGACATCACCGAAGGCCTGAGGAGCATGTCCTGATTCTGCCTCACCTTCTGGTTTTGCATTTGGGACATTGATAAAGCACTGAATGCTAAGTATCTTCTGTAATGAGATAGAAAAGCAGGAGGCTTACCAGCTAAATGACTTCACTGTAGACGGGAGGGGCATCAGGTCTCGGTGTCCAAAACTGGTCTGTGGGAATCATTTCTCAAGACTGTCCTTAGAAGTACTTGCTCAACATTTCTGGCTCAAGGAACTCAGAGATCTGATCTTCATTTTTGTGTTCTTGGTGTAATGGTGTCCATTCAGGCTCCGATCCACAAGAGAAGAGTTTACAAAAAGCGTTTACCCATCCTTTCTGCCCTCCTTACGTATCTAGTTGGAGCTCCTTAGAGCTGGCTACATTCTCTCCAAGCTACTCAGATCAAATCACCCTCCTATGGGAGGAGATGCACTGAACTATTAAAGCTCAGAGGGGAAAGCAGATGCTAGAATGCTACTAGTTCTATGATATTTTTCAATTAAAAGTCATTATTTTCAATATATTCTTTATAGCTGGAATTCTCATGTAATTTGTGAGCCACAAGGTCACATGCATTATTTGATAGATATTCTATAGATATTATATTCTATAGCCATAATAACAAAATCTATGACCATCCCCTGATTCAGCATGCTGCAATCAATTGCATTTTATGTATGCCATTACAGATAAATCTATGTGCTAATATTACACATGTAACTAAGCTACCACTCCCTAAACAGACAAATGGCTCAATCAGCATGCATTTTCTTGCACAGTCTTGGGGGAGGGGTTGGGTGGACACAAGGAATCAAAACAAGGAGGATGTAACAAAATTTGACATAAAGATAGTCATGAAAATTATAAATTACCTATATATTTAATACATGTTTTTATCATTCTCCACCATTAATCTTGAAATTCACCTTAAATATATTTTGTATATTAGTAGCTGATTATAATGTAAATATTAGAATGCTTCTTTGAAATAATGTTTTTATTACTTTTACCATATCTGATAGTCTATTTTTGCTTTAGTGTATACTTTGAGAGTGAGTATACTATGCTATTACAGTCATATTTAATTTAACAAGAAACAAAAGTATAGAATTGCATGTACATGCAAAATTTGCAACAGTTTTGATGGGCATGCTCTGAAAAGAAAAGGTGTTACAGGAGGGAGGGAAAGAGGAAAGGAGAAATGAATGGAGGGAGGGAAAGAGATGTAGGCATTCAGGTGTGCAGGCGTGCGGGCACACAGACGAGCACACAGGCAGGCAGGCTCAGTGTTTAGAATTCTCATGCTCGTATTTTATCATGTTTGCTTAGCCTTTCAGTCCCTTGTCATTTGAAATCTAAAAGTGGAAAGAGGAGCTCGTTTTATAGCTATTTCTAGATGCTCTAACCTGACAAAGCCCTGTAAAAAGAACAGGAAAAAAGAAAAGGAGACAAAGAAGACTCTTAGAAAGAATGATATCCTATTTGATGTTAGATGCAAGCCCTAAGGAAAATATCTCATATGTGTTCATGTTAGTAGATTTTTTGTGTGTGTGTTCTTTTTTTTAATGGCGTTCAGATTCATTTACATTTTGCTTTATTGACATAAAAGAGGGAGACCTCAAGGTAGCCAGTGTTCAGTTCACATCATGCATCAACTTTTAAACTATCCCTAAGTCTCTTCAATCCACTTGCTTTTCCCATTTTAATACACTTTGACAAAAGAAATATGTTAGTGTGCATTCATCTAAGTTTGAAAAAAATTCCCCTAAGGGTATGTCAAACTCTTGACAGATATTTGAGTGTCATTTTTCATGGTTTAATATAGACTGTATTCATATTTATAAATGTAATTGCACTCCAAAGGAAATCAGTAATTTGTAAGCGATTATCTATATTTTGAACTTCAGTGCCTTGCTTTTAATACATTTCAAACTTCTCTGGCTGGTGCTTAGCATTCTGAATGCGTGACTGTTTGCTGTGAGACAGATAAGCGGTGGCATCTGCTTCGCACCTGTGGTGCCGAGGATAAGGGATGTGCAGCCAGCTCGAGCCAGCACACTTCACAGGATTCTCAAGGAACTGTCTGTGCTCTGAGATTTCTCCCCATCTAAATGTAAACTAAAATATGGACTTCTTTTTTTCCCATCGCTGCTCTTTTGGGGTCAAGAGTCTCACACTGGCAGTCACTTCCCTCGACTTCCTAGTTCTGCATCCTAGCCGCCCCATACTGAGTGTGCTTAAGCTCCCGTTGCCACTAGCTTCAAGCACAATAAGATGCACATGTGTGTACATCCTTGTAGACCCCATTCCAAACCAGGTGTGTCCAACCTACTGCTCAGCATAACATCTTACGTTTACTTAAACTACTATGAGAGTTACATGCAAGTTGGATTTGTAATTTGACTGGACCTTTCTCCAACTTTTGTTTTGTACAAGTCAGATGGTTGGGCACACTTGATTTCAGAGCAAGATGGGAAAGAGGTTGTTTTCCCCTTACCGTTCTCCCTAACTGTAACTAGGAATTCAGTGTCTAGCTGATCGAAGTCCTATTTTTGGTCCCCTGCTACCTGTTCATTATCCATGACAGATGCTGCTGCTGTCATAGCCGGTACTATGTAAGAATATTTTTTTCCTGGAAAGTATACAAGATAAGCCTAAAATTTCCATAGCACTCCATGAAAGGGGAAAACCTACATGTTTTCAGAATCTTCTGGAATCCTCACAGTAAGAGTCAACTCCACAATTAATTAGGCACCGTTCGAAATAATTACCTTGTATTTTTCCATTTGGCCCTTTCTCTACTTGGTCTATATAAATCATCTGTTCAGAATAGCTTGCTCAAATATTATTGTCTCTAGACTTGTTTATAAACATCAATTGATTTGATTAGCTTTCCATTTCCTAACAGTTTGTGGTCTTCCAAAGAAAGATACTCAGGCCGATTGATTTGGTGCACAGAAGTAATAAGGAACATTGCTATCACCTTGACCTGACTGCTATGAGAAACATATGTAAAAGGCAAGGTCAGCAACAGTAATGATGACACAGATGACTACTGGTCATGGGACATGATCGTTCTTTCATGTTTAGAAATGAATTGTAAACATGAGAGTTTATCTTGTATCTGTTCTTTTTAGAGTCCTGTTTCTTGATCTTGACAGGAACATTTCATTCCTTTTTTTTTTTTTTTATTAACCAGATGGTAACATGTGAGAGCCATTCAAAGACCATATAGTATGCACATGGCAAAGCGATGCATGCTATTGCATGAGTATATTTGGTATTCAGGAAGACAAAATTATAGGCCCTATTGGAAACAAAAGGCTGCTAGAGCTCTGGAATTTATTGGGAAGACAGGCCAGGGCAGTGATGGATAATGGGCAGGAAATACTTCTTCCAGCATGTAGACCCAAATTTGAGTTTTGGAAGATGGTGCGTAGGAGTTTTTCAGGTAGAATTATATCTTAAGCTTTTCTGGTTTTGGCTGTTCTGAATTGATATACTCACATCATAAATTGCTATTGTGGTTAATATTGTAATTAAGGCTCAATTATCTTTCAAGTATTAGCAGAATTAAGCCCACACTTCTACCACATTGCAAAATTTAAAGTAGTAATTATTATTGTGCTATTATTATAGTACACACATTTTAAAAATGACACCTGACTCCCTTCTTTTGCATTCTGGATTACAGCTGCAAAGTGTTTTAGGAGAGATGGGGAAGTACCAGAGAGGTGAGGAGTGAGCTGCTCCTATCTGCTGGGCTTCTTCCTCTGCCTTTTCAGTTCCTTGCCAAAGAGTTCCACACTAGGTGCTGTCACACTCAATCCTGTCTTATAGACCGAAGACTAAGACAGTCCTATCCCTTTAGCTGTCTTCACAAAGCACTACCCAGGAGCCAAGTGAGAAAAGATTTTCCTTTTCTGATTCTAGAAGCCAGCGGTCCAAGATAAGAATATCATCAGGGTTAGCTTTTTGGGCTAGCTGTGAGCAATTCCTTCTGTTATCTTCCAGCACTGTGC
Organism: Mus minutoides; assembly: GCA_902729485.2. NCBI lineage: Eukaryota > Metazoa > Chordata > Mammalia > Rodentia > Muridae > Mus > Mus minutoides. Next base: position 1,265,577 of record LR749933.1, on the reverse strand, counting down.
TGGCAACCCTTGATACCCATGGATCCTACACACATCACCTACTTTTTGCATTCCACAGCATTATACCTGTGTCTGTCTCGGAGCCCAAGTTTCACCTAGTTAAAAGAATGCTATTCTATTGAACTCTTATGACTTCATCTTAGCTCAGTCAGCTTCAAAGACCCAGTGTCCCAGTAAGAGAACAATCAACTGTTAGAAAGGGCAGAAGGAAGGCAGGATTCAAACCATAACATTTCTTAATCCAATTCCCCAGTGAACAAAGGAGGCAGAATTAATCTCCAATCTATGTGGTTCACATCTAGAGATCTGAACAGCCATTCCATCATACATGAGAGATGCATTCATATTCAAGTACTGTGTATATCCTCATCCAGCCATGGATAGATGGGAGCTGTGATAGCAACATTGTTTACACAGGACTGACTTGGGATCAGCTCCTGGTAACTCCTGTTAGCTGACTTGTAGAGTGAGAGCCTTTGTATATACTTGCCTTGTTCTGTGTGCAGAGGGCAGGCATTCCAATAGTATTCTTTTTCAGTCTAACAGAAATAGGATCTCGGGCTCAGCACTGAAATTTGAGGCTGCATAATCCTTATTTTATTGTAGAATATTTAAAAGCATCTTTGGCATGCTCTTTCTAGGTGGCATATCCCCAAACATTTTTAAAGGCACCCTGAGTGACAGAGCTAGCTTGCTTAAGAAGCCCTGGGTTAGCAAGGCAGGGAGGCACAGTGGTGGCTGCTCTGGACTCACATGGTATGTGCTATATGTTCCATGGATTTCACATCTGTTCCCAGCATGTGCAGTGGGGTGTGAGGAAGACTTCTTGGGGTTCTGTGAGTCCCATGGGTGCGGGAAAGTGATCCTTAGCTAAGATGGAGACTATGTGAAGGCGGAAACCCATTATATATTCTCCAAGCAACTTGATTTGTTCAAGGCAAGAGTGTAATGAACAGCAAAAGATATAAACTCCTCTGACCAATAAGGGATCATTCCTATTTTCACTAAAAAACAAAGAAGTCAGGTAATTCATCTGGGAAATATTTGTCGTTTCTATCAAGAATCTACTGTGCCCTTGGTCTTAGGGAAAGGATATGGTTACAATGGTCACACTTGCAGGACAATTTGCAAGACCAATGATGGTTTTGTGGGGGGGTTTTTTGTTGTTTATTTTGTTGTGTTTTTGTTTTTTGTTTTGTTTTGTTTTTGTTTTTCGAGACAAGGTTTCTATGTATAGCCCTGGCTGTCCTGGACTCACTCTGCAGACCAGGCTGGCCTCAAACTCAGAAATCCACCTGCCTCTGCCTCCCAAGTGCTGGGATTAAAGGCGTGTGCCACCACTGCCTGACCAACCAGGGATGTTTTTAACTGAGAAGCCACAGCAGGCCACAGGTGGCTTCTAGAGTGTTGTTGGGAAGTAAATAGTTATGCTGTTTTCTACTGTGCACCAAGGTGAAGGAGTGTCACCCTTCTTGGAGGAAGTGTCCCTTTCCTGAGTCATGCCCAGTTGTCTACACGCTCCACAGCGGTTTTATATCCTTACACCAGTCAGTGTGCTGTTTCTGGCCCTGATCATTCATGTGGTTATGTACACTGATCACAGCTAAAAAAAAAAAAAAAACTGAAAACTGAATATCAGCTAAGANCCCTCTCCCTCTCCCTCTCCCTCTCCCTCTCCCTCTGTAAAAGAAAAGGAAGGGCCAGGGTCAGGGAGATGATCAGTTGGTAAAGTGTACCCTCATTCAAAACTAAAGACCTGAGTTCAATCCCCAGCACCCACATAATACCTAACAGCTGGAAAGAAAGTAGCTCATTCTTGGCACTGAGCATTTTACTTTATAGACTCTAGAGCCTGAGAGAGGCATACTTCCTATATAAGGTATCTTCATTTAAACTCTTTTTATGTGTGTGTGTGCCAGGAAGCTTCTATAATGGTACATTACTATACATGTTTCAGTGCTCTTAGGTGTTAGGTTCTCCCTCCCCCAACACTGCCTTCCTCACCCTCCACCCTGTTTCATCCCTCTATTCCTTTATCCTACTTTCCCTTCATACCTCCTCTGTTCTACTTTCTTCCCTAATCCCAGTCTGAATGGCTAAGGCCAAGAAAACAAATGGCAAACTTTTGGCATGAATCTAGGGGAAGGGGAACAAATCATTCGCTGCTGGTGGAAGTCCAGGCTGGTGTAGTCACTGTAGAAATCAGTGTGAATGCTGTGAAGAAAACTACCATGTGAAACACCAATAGCCATCATAGGCTTATTCCAAAAGACAGTATATCCATCCTACCACAGAGATATGTACTCATCTATGTTCATTCCTGTTCTGTTGACAGTAGTTAGAAAATGGAAACAGCCTAGGTGTCTGTCAGCTGATGAACAGAGCATACATATGACCCATGATCTCAATAGGATATTATTCAGCAATAAAAATGGAATCATGATATTTGTAGGCAAATGGATAGAGCTGAAAATAATTATTTCGAGTTGGGTAAGCCAAATTCAGACAAATGCCAAATGTTCTCTCTCATATGTAGATTCTATCTCTGAACCTTTAGAAGTGTGTGTTTAAATTGGTTTATCTGTATGTGTATTTGTGAGCACAGTTGTCAGTGGTAGCCAATTGCCGAGTTCAGAGATTCTGAAGCAGCCTTGCTGCTGTACAGACCTCTGGGAGTTAGGTTCTATATGACTGATCTGAGACAAGGTGAGGACACATGTGTTTGAGCACAATTATCTTTAGCGTCTAGTCTCTCTGGACACTTTATGTATCATTCAGCTCTTCAGGATGGATAATGAAAGCAGCAGTTGACAGCGGGACGTGTGGCTGTCTGTGTACTGTGCATTCTTGTCTTCATAAGCAATAATTTGGGACCTTGTTGTTTTTAATCGCCTTAAACTTCATTCCAAATTAGTAGAAACTACCACTGAGACTTTCTCTCTGGAGCAGTGAGAATGCTGTGACCCTTTAATACAGTTCCTTGTGACCCCCCCCCCCCAGCCATATAATTATTTCATTGATACTTCACAACTGTAATTTTGTTACTGTTGTGAATTGTGACGTAAATATTTGATATTCAGGATATCTGATATGTGACCCCCCAAAGGGGTGACATCTCACAAGTTGAGAACCACTGCTCCAGGGTTTCATAATGTTCTAGCCAGGACATCCACTAGAGCTTGGGGACCCCTGAGTTTGGCAGTGACTGAGTATCAGAGAATGTCAGTGGGGTTCTGCCCCTCAGCCTTCACTGTCTGACCATATGGTGGATAGTGGGGTAAAGTGTCTGAAGAAAATTCTACTGGAAGGTTGGTGGTAGCATAGAGGTCTTCTCAACAGTGCTGTTCCAATCCTGGTCCTTCTTTAAAATGTTTCATATAAAACTTAGGGCATGGAGAATATGGACTAGAATGAGATTAGAGAAGCCATCCATAAAAGACTTGAGATGAAACAATAAATGGTTCAGAATTAAGTAGGAGGAAGAGAAGAACGAGAAGAAAAGTGTTTGCAACATTCTTAAGGCTTTGTTGTTGTTGTTTTGTTTTGTTTTGTTTTGTTTTTTAACATTTCTATTTTCCCTATAGTGTTAAGGCATAGCTCCAAACTTTTGAAAAAGAATGTATTATATCTTAGGGTTTCCATTGTTGTGAAGAGACACCATGACCATGACAACTCTTATAAGGACAACATTTGGGGGTTAGGGGACTGACTTAACAGTTTCAGGGGTTTAGTCCATTATCATTATTGTGGGAAACATGGCAGTATCCAGGCATATGTGGTGCTGGAAGAGCTGAGAATTCTACATCTTGATCTGCAAGCAGCAGAAGGGGAGTTTGTCAATGGGAGCACTGTGAGCATAGGTGACTTCAGAGCCTGCCCTCACAGTGACACACTTCCTCCAACAAGGCCAGGCCTTGTTCAACAAAGCGCCACATAGTAATAGTGCCATTTCCTCTCAGCCAAGCATCCTAACACATAGTCTATAGGGACCGTATTTAAACCACCACATATGGAATCTCAAATCCTGCTGAAGCTATCCTCATTCAGTAAATGTAACCAAATGCTCATGATCTTAATACGTCGTGGTGTGGAACTTGTGCTTCGATGTTTTTTTTTTTTTTTTTTTTTTTTCCCCTAGTGGCTCATTCTTAACTTTTTATTGTAGTAAGTTACACATAATATAAGATTTACCATTTCAATTATTATTTTATCATTCCGTTTCTTTTGAGTGTGCAGTTCAGTGATGTTCCCTTCATTCAGAATATTATGCGAGTGTCACCACCATCCATCTCTAGAACATTCCTGTCATGTCAAACTGGAACTCTGTCCCAATGGACATGAATACTTCCCCAGTCCCTCCTCCTCAGTCCCAGCTGTGTGCACTGGGCTGGCTTCCCGCTTCTCTGGATTTGACTGCTCTGAGAATGGCATCCAAGTGGTGGAGAACTTGCATTTCCTAATGTCTTACCTTCTCTGCCCATTGTTATTGCTGATGATGAGATTCTGAAACCCAGTGTTAGCCTCTAGGAAATTCGTGGAAAGGAAAGGTACTGAGCCCAGCACACTGAAGTTTCTCTCTAAGACCATGCTGTCCTCTGCCCCTGCCCAGCATGGGACAGCCTTGCTTCCCTAAAGATGGCTTTGTGTAGTGTCTCTTAATGGCCAGATTGGTAAGAAACTCAGCAAATAAACTCACCATCAGAGCTGCTGAGGTAAGTCAGTTAAGAGCTGTATCCCAACGGAGACATGATCTTTTCTTTCTGTGTGCCTCCTTCACAGTGTTGGGGAGTGAGAGCCATTGCCTGACATTCAGACATGACAAGTGAGAGGAGCAGTAGGAACGCTGGTGACATGGTGTGGCTTAGCACCTCACAGGAGCTGGCTGAGGAGGCTGCCGCTCAGCATTGAGTCCCCACATCCATTGATTAGTTCCCCCCACCTGCCCCAGAGCTGAGGGAACAATTTCAGGTCTATCCTTTTTTTCAATTTTCCTTTGTCCTTTTTTCTCCCTCATTGAGTTGTTTCTGCCTATATGGGCTGTTACAAACCCAGCAAGGGGCTTAGGTTATCCTAAAAACAAATACCTCACTGGGTCTTTACCCCAGGCTCGCTCCTGGGAAAACCCCACTAGTGGTTCCCCTAGTGGATCTTGCTCACATCATTCATTCCTAAGTCCCTGTATACACATATGGGCTACATGCAACGTTCTGTTATATGCAACATTGTGGGGCATGAAGTTCTGAAAATAGAATGTGGTCCTAGTGTATTTAATTTCCTCACTGGCTTTCTCCATTGAGAATGTACGTTTGAGACCTTTCAGTGAACATTGATTACTTTCTCACCCCTCCTCAGTGAGCTGTTTTATTAATTCTCCAACACATTATGCAGAACAAGGGTTATTTCCTTATATCAACAAAAGTAAGGCAAAGGTACACATGCATTTGCCTTTCAGTCTATAGGGCCTGCAGGAGAGCATTGATTTGTCTAAATAAAAAGCCTCACCAAGTAATGAAAAGGCCATCCATAGGGAAAGTTGTTGTGGTAAATATTAATTGGGGGTTTCTACCCCACCTTAGGTCATTTAGTTCCCAAGTAAAAGACACAAACCTTTATATTTATAATAAGCCTTAAAGCATTAGGGCTGGGCAGATATCAACCCTCTATGATATTTTGTGTACTTTCCTGTCAGTAATCCCAATACATCACTTCTCATGTTCTACTTGGGCCGCTCCTACTCCCTCATGGCCATGTGTTCACAATCTATCTACCCCATGGTGCCTTCTTCCTTCTTCTCCTCCTTCTCCTTGTGATTTCAGCCTCAGACCCCAAGCCTTGGAACCTAAGCCCCACCAACCTCTCTTAGGCCCAGCTACAGGCTGTAGGCATCTTTATTTGACCAGTAACTTTAAATTAAGGAGCAAGGCTTATACAACAAAAGCTGACATACATGAGGATTCACTGGTTTTGAGGTAACTAGACCTTGGGATGCAGAATTTAGAATTACGGTACATAGCAACAAACCAAACCTGAGTGATTCCCCCTTTTTGTTTAACAGCTCAGTCTTATTTTAAATGCCTATTAGGGCAGTACTAAATGAAGTTAGAAGTGTCCATCCAGTGGTTAGCAGCTAAGAAAGTGCACAGGTTCAAATCAACAATAGTGTGAGAAGTTTTCATGCTTTCTCTATCTCTCAGTGTGTCTGTGTTGGTACATACAGGTGTGTGTGGTGGCCAGGGCTTGACTGGTGTTCTCTTCAGTTGCTTTCCACCTTTTCTTTGGAGATAGGTTCTCCCACTGAACCCAGAGCTCACTAGTTGAATAGACTGCTGTGCCTTTCTGTGCCTCCTGCCACTGGGGTCACAGATATATACAACAATGCTCTACTTTTCCATGGTTGCTAGGGATGCAAATCCATGTCTCCATGTTTTCAGGGCAGGCACTGTACCAAATGGCCATATCTCCAAGCCTTCATCCTTTGGGTGGAGTGACAGGTGCACATATTCTCTAGGGATGGTTCGAGCCACTTGCAGGGCTTGTAAAGCAGCCACCATTGCTTATCTCGGCATGTTCATAGAGTTTTTGGAGTATTGCGTCCTAACCGTTTTGTTTTTTTAAGCCTTTGAAGATTCCAATGAAAGCCTTGGACTGTGTAATACCAGGACTGAACATTTATGTTAACGAGTCTATGTGAACTTTTCATCCCGGCTGCCAGATCAACAAGGGGGAAGAGGTTACTCACTTATCAGTCTATTCCTGATATAGAGGGTGTGGCATCCAGGAAGCAGAGAAAGGGCCTGACTATGCTGTCCTCTCTGTCTCCTTTGGTCATCCAAGTCCCCCACTTACAGGACAGGATTGTCCACATTTAAAACAGGTATTCACCATTTACTTAACCCTCTCTGGAAATGGACTCACACATGCACCAACAGGTCACTTTACTAATCAGCTCCACGCTTCAAAAAGGGCTGTGAGCTCATGGTCCTAAGATGGAGGCACCAAAGCCCAAGTGGTGAGAAGTGATGGACTTGGCTCAGTGCCCTCCACAGCCTTGAGCTATGTGCCTTGGCATGTGAAGCCTTGCTGGAAGGTAGATCTCGAGCCTTAGAGACCCTTCTTCCACTACCAGGCATCTCTCTACAGCTGTTGTTTATAATGAGTTTGGAGCATCAAGAAAAGACCTGGATGGAGAAAGAAAACATGTTTCCTGTCATGTGGGAGGGAACAATCTGCCTTCACCAAATAAGTATGTGCTGCATGCTTGGCCCTGACACCAGTGCCACCCATCCAGTGCTCAGAGAGCTTGCAAAGTTTCTTCTTCAGATGATACTGTTTTAAGGGACCTTCTGTCTGCTATAGGTAGTCTGGACTGGTCAATGTTCCTTGTCTTAAATGCACCCCAATAAATGCATATCTTTAGGAAATTGTTTGGACTTACAGAATTCTAACTTTTGAGAAGTCACAAGGATATTGATATCTTTTTCCATATGTCCTCAGAAATATTTTGCACAAAACATTGTTTTGTGTGTTTGTATGTATATATGTGTGTCTTGTGTGTATAAGCTAGAGGACAGCTTCACATGTCATCCTTGGGAGCCCTGTCCAGCTTTTAATTTTAAAGAGAGTGTTTCTCATATACCTGTGTCTTATCAATCAGGCTAGGCTTGGCTGACCAGTGAGCCCAAAGGAGGCCAAGCAGAGCCTCCCCCTGCTTCTCCATTATTGTTATTACAAGCATTTACCACTGCCTGTGATGACAGCTTTTACATAAGCTCTCGGGAGCAAATACTTGTGCCCCTAACAGTTTCCCACCTGAGCCATCCCCTCTTCCCATAACCTTACCTTATGGAGACTCTGAGTGTTGATATCGTGCTTCATGGGGGCAGTGGATAATGGCCTTGCTCATCTTTGCATACCACTCATGGAGAGGCCTTGGGGCGGGATCAGGGAAGGAGCCACAACCGCTGCCACACCTGTACTAATTTTACTTCGCTTAATTGCAGTTTTACAGCCTCATGATGTCACCCACAACCCATTGTGGGGTAGAGAGTACACAGTGAAAAGTAAGGAGTGAAGCATGATGGGAAATTAGGGCAAGTGAGTAACAACCTGAGCTTGGGGCTCCTCACACTTCGAGACGGGAGACATATTGCCAATTTCTAGTTGGTGTTGAATGATTTATAACTTTTTATTTGTAGTTGAATGTTGCAGCCTGTGTTGTCATGGAAATTCTATTGAATTTATAGGCCCATTTATCCAAAATGATTTTCCAGACTTCATTTCATGGTGAATCATGTGGCTGTTACTCCCAAGTACAAAGCGATTTCCACAAAGTTTCACTTTACAAGGAGCACAAACACCAGTGGTGATTTTCATGTTTCTGAAATACAAATGAGTTCCACATGCACTTGGGACTCTCCCTGTCCTCTGTGCCCAAAGCAGTGAGTTCCAGAGCTAACCTTGTGCGACACACACACACACACACACACACACACACTGCACACATGAGAAAAGGATGGCTTGTTTTTGTTTTAGTTTGCTTTTCTGAGAAGGGTCTAAAAATTTAAATTGAGGTAATCCCTCTGTCTCAGCATCCCAAGTGCTAGGAATTCAGGTGTGTGCCATCTTGCCTTTTTATTTTGTTAATTTTAGTTATCCTTTTTTAAATGATTTACTCAGTAGGGAGCATGGACAGATGTGAGCACATTCTGGTCACATAGACTGAACTGCACTGTGCATTAACTGATCCCTAATCACACATTCTGTCAGCTCTGCAGCATGACTTTTGGCCTTTAAGTGGTGGGACAGTCCTGTTGCCTAGGCCTCCCTAGTGCTGGGATTCTAGGTGCGGGCATCATGGACGCCGTGGAGTCAGATTGCATCCATCCTAGGTCCAGCAGCACAACTATTCAGGAAATGTTTTTCTAGTCACCACTGAGCCTCATAAACAAGGAGGAACGTCCATACCAAATCCACAAATGCATATGTAGCTGAGTTCCTCTGGTGTCTGCTGCTCAGGCCAGAGAGCCCTAGGGGGAGCCACTGTGCTGCCTGTAAGCTGCAGAGTGAGGTTTCCTTCCCTCTGTGCCCTCTTTTTTTGTACAGGGCTTGTGTGGCTCTTCTCTCTGAAATCTGTCTGACTCTGGCTGCAGTGAACCTGTCTCCGTTTATCTATCTGTTGCATCCTTGGATGTTGGATCACAGAGTTATTTGCATTTTCTCTCCTCCTTCCCTTTAACTAAATTTAAAGCTGTGGACAGCTGTGACTTTCAGTGTGTAAGACACGTGAGCAGGTGCCTTACCTCGCTGACTTTATTTGCTATTCTCTGTAGAGTACTGTTATGCTCTTTCTTGAGTATACTCTTGGGAATGTTGGTAGCTTACTTCCTGTGTCACACAGTATTAAGTGGAGGGCTGCAGCCTATTGCCACCCTCCCTAAAGGGGTGATAAGGGGCTAGAGCATGATACAGTTCCGAATGTGCAGTGCAGAATCTACCTCATGTCTGTCCACACTTTGGCTTAACTCCAAGTAAAAACTTCATAAATCATACAGAGTGAATTCCTGGGAGACACACCTTTGCTTAGTCACCAAGGGTCCAAATTCTTCCCTGACAAAGGAAAGATGCAAAGATGTGTGCCTGGTCCAGGGGTTCTGACAGCCACTTAGGCAGAAGTGTGAAAAGGAGTAAAGAAGTTATAGAGAGAATTCACAATAGACCCTCAGCTGACCTGTCTCCTGCTGTTATGGCCCTTAGACATGGTGTGCATTTGGGCTCATCTGCTCCAAAAAGTAGAACTCCAGGTGCAAAGATGCTGGAAGCATCTTTGCATTAATTGCAGAAAGCAATTAATAAAGATCCGGGTATTGTATGCTAAACAGTATGGTATTAAACAAACCCTCTGGAATGTTTATTTGAATGTCGCTTTGCTGACAGAGATGCTGAATATCCATTCCTCTTCACAACTTAGTTCTTCTAAAAATACTCTTTCAATGAAAGCTGATTGAGCCTACACCTTGGGAGTGACTCACCGGGAAACTGGCTGGCATGTGGGAAGGATCGATGTCACCATAATTGACACATCCCTCTGCTCATGCAGATTCACAATGGAAAATGTAAGCTGTCTCCTTCACCCTGACTTTCCCAAAGCAGTGCTTAGCCTATGGAGCTGACAGTGGCCTCTGGTTTCCAGATGGGAACCCTCAGCCAAGGGTCTCATGAGGACCTGCCCGTCTTTATGGATCTACAGGCAGTTAATGGGTGCTGGGAGAGAAAGATTTTCTCCAGCCATGCAGTCACTAGTAAGCTGCCCATTTTCCTGTGACTAACCCCACACCCAAGTAATCCTAATTAAACTGACTGGATCACCAAGTAGGGACATGAGAGGCAGTAGGTAGAGTACTTTGAAAGAGAAAGCAGATCAGGAAGAAATAGAGACGAGAGGGTGGTGGTTGTGTGTGTAAAGAAGATCCAAGTACATTATTACACATGAAATTTCACAATGAAATCCATATTATATAGTTGATATATACTAAAAAGATATGCAAAGCCAAAACCTTCCATCAGCAATTGAGCTCTGACTCCTCAGACCTAAGGTCTTTATCTCAGAGTACCCACTTCTAGGACAATTTCCTCTCAGGTACAAGAGGGTGAGCTGGGCTGTGACTGGGGCCCCATTCCTTTGGGAAGAGCCTGATTCTGATGAATGAGGATGTGTGGTGGTCAGGTCGCTGGGCCAGATTGCTTTCATCATGTGACATACACAGTGGGTTATGTGATTTAGTCTGGAGTGTTTTGTTGCAATCTGGTGTCTGAAGGCAGACATTACAGGGACCTCATACCTTTGATTAGAAAAAAATCTGTCTATATCACAGAGGTGAATCTAGTAGACTCTTAGAGCCTTATAATCTGAAGCTTAAGCACATGAAAATGAAGCTTTCTGATAGTAATACCACAAAATGTAGTGGTTCTTCTAAAAATACCTACAGGAGCTAGGATGGTGGCTCAGTGTTTAAGAGCACATACTGCTCTTGCAGATGATGTAACTGTGGTTCCCAGCACTCTCATTGCCTGGCTAACAACCACATGTAACTCCAGTTACAGGAGATCCACTGGCCTCTTCTCATCTGCTCTGGTATCTGAACTCATATACACACACATATGCCCATGCCCAGAATGTTATACATAGAAATAAATCTTCATAAAATATAAGTGCCCTGGATCACAGCAAACTCTGTTTGTATTATAAGTTATTGTATAATAGATGTAGTGCAGTTGCTTACCATTTTCTCCATAATTAAAAATGAATAAAACCTTTTTTCCTTGAGTATCCTAGTCACAGTCCAGAGTTGGTTAAAAAGTGGTTCAGTGTCTTGTGCATTAAAGAGAATTTAATGTATGTAATCTGTGGTTAACAGAACCATACCTGGGGCTACTTAGCCACTTTATGGGAACTTTAAAGACTTTGATGCCAGAAGCTTAAATCTCTTTATTCTTTCAGTGTCCTCATCCCACTTTGCCTCTCGTTATTTATTCCTAGAAATATCAAAGGCTTCGTGAACTTGTTGATGGCTTTGTCATTTGGGCATCTTCACACAAGTTGCCCGGTACCCCCACTCATTCATGCTTTCAGAAACAAACTAGTAGTATTTCTACTGACCAATACTGTGCCAGGCACATCCTTGAGCCAAGCTGACTTATGTTCTGCGCGCACAGATCTTTCTGGCTAATGGCATTGGCAGAATTCAAGAATTGGATTCTTTGATGTTATGTGATTGATATATGTGATGGTTAAATTGATTGTTAATGTAATTGGATCTGGAATCACCTGGGAGACAGTTCCGTGGACATGTCTGTAGTTTTCTAGCTTGGACTGACTAGGGTAAGAAGATCCTTACTGTGTATGTGTGGTGCCATTCTAGAGGCTGGGATCCCAGGCTGAATTTTAAAAACAAAAACAAACAAACAAAACAGTGAGTTGAGCCCATGCACACAGTATTTGTCTGTGCCCTAAAGGAGAATGGAATGCAAGAGCCTGCCTTAAGCTCTCCCTGTCAAGATTAAACCCTCCACCGTGGGGCACTATGCTCTACAACTGTGAGCCAAGTAAATTCTCTCTTCCTTAAGTTGGTTCTTAAGTTTGGCTTGTTTTTGTGTAATGCACATGCAGTCTGGCTTAACAGATGCAGTAGTACACAGTAAGAACTCAGATTATACTTCTGTGTTCACATTACCCAGTGCAAGTTATGCAGAAACTGGACCCAAAAGAGCCTTCAGTGTCTTTAGATTTTCCCTCTGCCCTCTTGAGACATTTGTAGTCTTAGGCACCTTTGTCTTGCCCACTGCTGCACCGCAGCTGGCTTTCTGCGCATTATCCCGTCATGATTGAAAAACCAACCTGTATTTCACCTCCTCCTCCTGTGCTGCCTCTGTCTCTGTCCTTCTCTACACTGCTGCTGCCTGGCTGGACTTCACATGTCATTTTTTTTTTAAAGATTTATTTTATTTATTATATGTAAGTACACTGTAGCTGTCTTCAGACACTCCAGAAGAGGGCGCCAGATCTTGTTACGGATGGTTGTGAGCCACCATGTGGATGCTGGGATTTGAACTTATCACCTTCAGAAGAGCAGTCGGGTGCTCTTACCCGCTGAGCCATCTCACCAGCCCCACATGTCATTTTTTTATCCCCCTCAAGATTTAATTCATCTTCCTCATTGTGAACCCCTGCCACCCCCGCCCCTGCCTTGGATGAGAATGTGTAAGGGGAGCAGAGTTTTCTAAGAGATACTATAACTGTAGCACTTGAGGATCTGCAGAGATTTGCACGTTTTTGTTTTCCTCTCTTGAGTTGGGGTATTGTCCTTTTTTTAAAAAAAATTTATTTGTAATTTATTTTTTACACTCCATATTCCATTCCCTACCCCTCCCCATCTACCCTTTGACTGCTCCACATCCCACACCTCCTCCCCACCCCACCCATCTCTTCATGGATGCCCCACCCCTCATCCCACCTGACCTCTAAACTCCCTGGGGCCCCCATTCTCTTGAGTGTTAGGTGCATCATCTCTGAATGAACACAGACCCGGAAGTCCTCTACTGTATGTGTGTTGGGGGCCTCCTATCAGCTGGTGTATGCTGTATTTTTGGTGGTCCAGTGTTTGAAAGATCTCAAGGGTCCAGATTAATTAAGACTGCTGGTTCTCCTACAGAATCACCCTTCTCCTCAGCTTCTTTCAGCCTTCCCCAATTCAACAACGGGGTCAGCTGCTTCTGTCCATTGGTTGGGTGCAAATAACTACATCTGACTCAGCTGCTTGTTGGGTCTTTTGGAGGGAAGTCATGATAAGTCCCTTTTTGTGAGCGTTCCATAGCCTCAGTGATAGTGTCAGGACTACCCCTTGAGCTGGATCCCCCTTTGGGCCTGTCACTGGACCTTCTTTTGCTCAAGTTCCTCTCCATTCCCATCCCTGTAATTCTTTCATACAGAAACAATTATGGGTCAGAGGTGTGACTGTGGGATAGCAACCCTGTCTATCCCTCACTTGATGTCCTGTCTTTCTGCTGTAGGTGGGTTCTAGAAGTTCCCTCTCCCTACTGTTGGACATTTCATCAAAGGTTCTTCCTTATGAGTCCTGGGAGTCTCTCACTTCCCAAGTCTCTGGTGCATTCTAGGCGGGAAGGGGATCCCTCCAACCTCCTATTTCCTGAGGTTGCCTGTTTGCATTCTTTCTGCTGGTCCTCGGGGTTCAGTCCTGTTCCCAAACTCAATTCCAGATCAGGTTCTCCTCTAACCCCACTGCCTCCCCACCTCATCCACAGGCCCCTCCCTCTCTCCCCACTTGTGATTGCTTTCTTCTCTCTCTCAAGTGGGACTGAGGCGTCCTCACTTGGGCACTTCAGCTTGTTGAGCTTTTGAATTCTGTGGACTGTATCTTGTGTATTCTGTATGGGTTTATTTATTTATTTGTTGGCTAATATCCACTTATTAGTGAGTACATACCAGGCATGTCCTTTTGGGTCTGAGTTACCTCACTCAGGATGATATTTTCTAGTTCCATCCACTTACCTGCAAAAGTCACGATATCTTTGTTTTTAATAGCTGAGTAGTATTCCATTATGTAAATGAACCACATTTTCTGTATCCATTCTTCTGTCATGGGACATCTAGGTTATTTCCAGTTTCTGGCTATCACAAATAAGGCCTCTATGAGCATAGTGGAACATATGCCTCTATGGCATGGTGGGGCATCTTTGGGGTATATTCCCAAGAGTGGTATAGCTGGCTCTTCAGGTAGATCTATTTCTAATTTCTGACGAACCTCCAGATTGATTTCTGGAGTGGCTGTACCAGTTTGCAATCCCACCAGCAATGGAGGAGTATTCCTCTTTCTCCAAATCCTCTCCAACATGTGTTGTCACCTGAGGTTTTGAACTTAGCCATTCTGACTGGTGTGAGGTGGAATGTCAGGGTTGTTTTGATTTGCATTTCTCTGATCACTAAGGACTTTGAACATTTCTTTAGGTGTTTCTCGGCCATTAAAGATTCCTCAGTTGTGAATTTTCAGTTTAGTTCTATACTCCATTTTTTGATTGGGTTATTTGGCTTTGTGGTGATTTAACTTCTTAAACTCTTTTTATATATTTTGAATATTGGCCCTCTATTGGATACCGGCTTAGTGAATTTTTTTTTCCCAATCAGTAGGTTGCCGATTTGTCTTATGGACTATGTCCTTTGCTTTCCAGAAGCTTTCCAGTTTTATGAGGTACCATTTATCTATCAATTCTTGATCTTAGAGCATGAGCCATTGGAGTTGTGTTTAGGAAATTTCCCCATGTGCACATGTCCATAGTCACAGTCACCTGAGAACTGAGTTGGGCACGCACACATAACATTAGACATTGGAGAAGGAGTTTACATTTATGAAGCTGTCCTTCTCCTCCCCCCCCCTCCCCGCTGGTCTGAGTTAGGCTTTATTAACATGTCCTTCTCTTGACCACCATCCGTCTACTGTCTTAAGCTCTTTTTTCCATGTATTTGCCTAAATGTGACATTCTAAGAAAACAGTAGCCTTGTCTCATTAATGGTACTTGGTCTTCTAAGTGTTGACTGTGTCTTCATCTGTCACCACGTCTTACACAGCGTCACCATTAAGCAGACATTCTTGCCAGGTGTAAGGAAACCCAATAATGAAGACCTTGATCTCTGAGGGAAAAGGTCACTTTTCTACACTAATATACTCTTCTTTATTCAGAGCTTTGAAAGTGTTGGACATTGGAGATCTTGCAAACACTTGCTTTTTCTGCCTGACACTCATGGCAATATCTTATACACAGAGTGGTAATGACTGATAACACAAAATTCGATATACTGTAGGTGGTCAATAAATGTGTGAAAAATGACAATAATAACGATAAGCCTCTTCTTTCAGATTGATCATTTGTGGTTCACTCAACTTTTCATGCACAGTGATGCAAATTGAAAGACACATCCAACCACAGTGCACTAAGAATCAATTTAAATGAGAGCCAAACTGAGCAGTGTAAGAAGAGTGGGGAGCATCTTAGTGTCCTTTGCACCCAAGGCCATACAGTATTGCCGGTTGTTGGTGCCATCACTGTACCTACCCCACACTGCCCAGGGCTTGTATGAGCATCTCTCCACATGTATTAGCACCTGTGCCTGGCCAGCGATAGGACTTCTTTCTAAAGTATCTCTCCACATGTATTAACACCAGTGTCCTGGCCAGTGATGAGACTCCCTTTCCAAGTATCTTATGATGTCATATGGTGTTCTTGCTAAGGTATACCCTGGCCTGGCTAGATGGAGGATTGTCTAGTTTTTCCACTCTACTTGGTAGGCATGATTAGACCCATCCTCATCACCCTGGCTTTGAAATGTTGACACAACAGGTCTCATGACTTTGTCCCACAATGCACTACCTGTCAGTGGCTTTCTAGTTTAGTTTTATTCATCTGTCTCTGTGAGAAAGGAAAGCCCTGTGATGTGCATTCACACAGTTGATTCAGCTTCCTTTCCTCTTCAGGGACATCCTATTCAGAATGGATCTACTGGCCTTCAGATATAATGTATTCTTGAAGAACTAAAGTTGTCTACTTTTAGTACATTTGGAAAACACTGAGTTCCTGGGTCTTTAAACCACACTTCCCACAAATAGAAACCAGTTTCTCAAGGGTCGAATAGGGGGTTCATTCTGTGGAATCTGCCATCTACTATCTCTACCAGGTACCAGGTCAGCATCACTATGACATGGGTTTATCCCAATACTAGGACTATTTAACACAGTCATATATCATAAAGGGACCGTGAAGCTTTTCATCTTCCTTTGGAAATGGAAAACTGACAGAACAGACTGATAACTGAGTGCAGAGTTAATCCTGGATTGCATCCTGCAGCCAGAACTGTAAGATGATCTGTAATGGGCTTTTATTGGGCACTTACTAAATTTGAAAGTGAACCAAGAATTGGATAATATGATCACATGAATGGGAAATTTCCTTAGTATAACAATTACACAGTGATCATGTAAGAGGATATCCTTATTCTTAGAAATTACATACTTAACTATTCAGTAGCTGGGACCCACTATCTCCCTCTTCCTTCAAGTGATTTGGTGAAAGATGAAGTTGTAGTAGCAGAGGGGTGTCTGCAGGGACAGTGCCAGGGCCAGTGGGACAGAATGTAAGGTATTGTGGAGCTGGTGGTAAGGAAGTGGCATTGTTAGCAGATTTCTGTCACTGGACTTCCTGGGCTTACTGCAGCATTTGTCTTTGGTAGAAATTACTACACAGCAAATACCCTTCATGTTTATGGAGTCTGTGGTGGATTTTGGCGGTCGTTGTTATTGCTGTTGTTTTGTTTGTTGCAGTCAAAATTTTCTATGAAACCCACGTGCCTCGGCCGCCCAAATTCAAGGATTACATGCGTACATCACCAATCATGGTTTGGGTGTGGCTTTTGAAAATAAGTGCAGAAACCTTGCTGTCCATTGGAGAGTCTTGGAGATCTGACATTGGAATGATAAATAACCAGAAGGCAAAGTTAAGTCAGAGGGACTAGGTATAAGCCAAAACCAGAGTCACGAAGCCTGAGTTAACAAAAAACATTTGTCAGAGATGTCTTTGCAAAAGTAATTGCCGGTCTCTACCCCGATATTTTTCTCGTCAATAACAGGTTGCTAGAGCCCAGTTAATACAGCAAAACTTTATCCTTTTATTTACTTTATCTTTAGATAGCTCCACATGTGAACATAATTCAGTAAGCTACAACTTGAAAGCAATAGCAAGGGAAATTGATATTTCTGACCTGCACTGACTCTTTAAAAGACATTTTATTATCCAGGTGGGTGGAGCCTCGACTCAAACATGTTATCCAAAAATGCATTTCCTTCCCAAGCTGTATATGAATGTGCCCTTGAACAGATCTTAGCATGTTTTATATCCCGTGCTATTCAGGTGCTACATTAAACACTACTGCCCCTGTTCAAGGGCTGAAGCATAAGAAAGCTTTCTGGAATGTACTTACTTTGAGAGTCTGAGTTTTAAAAGGAAAGTGAAGTGTAATTTTCTGAATATACTTGTGTGAGGATTTTTTTTCCCTTGATTTAACAGCTTTGAACCTGAAGCCACTGACCCAATATTAAATGGTTTAAATCTATACCTCAAGTAGTGTATTTAAGTGTAAATTCATGATGTCCAAAGCTGTCCAAACCACCAGCATTGGTAAGAATTCAAGAAGATGAATTTGTTTTAAAAGAGAAAATGTCCCAAAAAAGTCTCTTTCTTCCTCCCATGGATTCCTGAATTTCCCTAGAAATTGGTTTGTTGCCTCGGCCTCAAAACACCCTGCAAGACGTGAACTTTTTTGGTACCATCTTAGTTCATTTTGTCATGGCAGCTCCATTCACCTTTGGCCTACACTGAGTCACCTTGATTTCCCTTGATCTGCTTGGAATGTTTTCTTCAATATGAACCTCTCCAAGCTCCCAGCTGGGATGTAAACATCCTTTCCATTAAAGGCTGTTTTAGCTCTCATTTAGGAGCTGGGGGGAGCACTGTAGAGAAAGATGAGATTCACCATAGCTGAGTGTTTTGAAGGACCAGGGTTGTCCTCAGAGACTGAGTCCAACGGGTCCTTGTTAAGATTGTGGATTACCTTTAAATTTTTTATTCTATGTGTACGAGTGTTTTGCTGGCACATATATCTATGTATGGCTTGTGTGCCTGGAGGCCAAGAGCTGTCAGATGTAGACTTACATACAGGTGGTTGTGAGCCACTGTGTGGATCCTGGGAATCAAACCTGATTCCCCTAGAAGAACATCCAGTGTTCTTAACCACTGAGCCGTCTCTCCAGCCCTCTCCCTAGGACTTTAAGAAGTCTGCTGCTGTTAGCATGTGCTGTTGTTGCTGGATGGAATGGTGCTGAGATCTGAACCCTGTGTAGCAATGTCGTCCTCATGGTTTTTATCCTCATGACCACCCTGCCAAGTGTAAACTCTTGACTCTATGTCACAAAGCTGCTGGAGAAAATCATCTCCTCCCTGAGGGTCGTCTAGACAAGGAGGCAGGCAGGGGTGCTGGAGTAATCATATACGCAGGCTCAGGAGGCTTCTGTCATCTGTCAGTGCTTAGTCTTTTTAAATATCAGGGTGCACTGAAGTTTTCAGACCATGTGGTGGCAACAAGGTGAGGTACCTGGGTTTTTTGTCTTTTTAGTAAGAAACTAAATACAGAAGAGGGTGATTCAAGTAGCAATGAGAGCATGTGGAGTTCAGTGTTCCTGTGGTGCGCAACCTGAAGTGACTTGATAGACACTTCCTGAAGCACTTCCCTTGCCTTTACCTCCATCATCCTAGAGCTTTTGAAGTACATTCAATGATGTAATGCATGGAATAGCTTTAATGCACACAGTAAACTATAAAACTTATTTCATGGCTTTTATCATTATACTTGTTTCTTGGTGAAATTTCTGACATACACCCTCCATGTGTTTCCCATAATCTCCTGAGATTAAAATCTTCTGTGTTCAACTCATTTATCGAGTGTTGATAATGTAATGTCCAGGCTACCCCTCATAGGCTTCAGTTTTCTACTTGACCGTGGTGAGCTATGTTCAAGCTTTGACTCTTGGGAAGGGTCCATCATGGCTCTGGGTAAAGGCCAGAGGAATGCATCAGAAGTAGTTTGTTTTCTGGGCAGTGCCGATACAGTCAATTGGGTGTTCTGAAGTAAAAGGCGGGCTATGTGGGATGCGCTCTCACAGGCTTTAGCCACGGAGAGCTGTGGATTTGAGAATAAGCAGGGCGTGTGGCCTTAGAATGTGGAAAACAGGTCCTCTGTACCATTCCCTACTTTTCCACAGGTTGGAAATTTTTCCTAATACATTTTTTTAAAACTATTTTACAGATGCAGATTTTCTTCTACAACCCAGACGACTTTGACAGCTTTCAAACGGCAATTTCTGAGAACAGAATAATTGGAGCTATGGCCATATTTTTTCAAGTAAGTTAACGGTGGCTGAAGTACTTCAACCAGAGAGTTCTTTGAAATTTTTTTCCCTTAATTTGCCGAATTGTTCCATGTTTAATGAATGCATCTGTTTTCTAGTTCACACCTGTCTAAATGAAAGATATTTCATATTGTCTAATGTGTGGTTTAAAATGTAAATAAGTATGTTTAGAAACATAATGAAAATTTTTGCATGAATTATTCTGATTTTATTGCTACTTCACTGGCGTGCAGATTGAGGAACACATTTATCATCTAACTTACTTTGTGGCTGAAGTGTTTCGAACAGGTTCCTTTAGAATAATAAGGGGCAGATGAAAAGGAGGTGGCTTTCTTTCCAGCAACTTTGAAATTCCGCATTACCTGAAGAAGCATCAATAAACAGCATCCACTACTTGCTGGGAAAGACCCTTTCTTCCCATCCCTGAACTCCATGGTAACTGGTCCTTCCTGAGACTCTCCAAGTTGGTTCACTTATAAATCAAGGTTCTCCATCTCTTGTTTAAGATAGAGTTTCACAATGTAATACAGACAAGCCTGAAACTCACAGTAATCCTCCTGCTTTAACTTTTCTGTACTGGGACTGCAGGTGTGAGCCACACGATACATTCTTTTTTTCTCTTCTCATGTATTTATATTGATTACTGCTCATAGCTCTTATATCAGCTTTTAATGAAAGGTGCAACCTTTTTGTTCTGTTTTAGATAATGCCTCTCAGATATATTCATATGCTCTCTCTCTCTCTCTTTCTCTCTCTCTCACTCTCTCTCTCTCCCCCCACCCCCGTCTGTTCCTGTGTCTGTGTGTGTGTGTGTCACTCTCTCTCTCTCCCCCCCCCCCCGTCTGTTCCTGTGTGTGTGTGTGTGTGTGTGTGTGTGTGTGTGTGTGTGTGTGTTTAGAGCACATATGGAAGTCAGAGGCAACTTGCAAGACTAGTTTCTCTCTTTGACCACGAGCCTTAGTTTTTTTATCTGAGGTTGTCTGCTTGGCCAAGGCAAGTGCCTTTACCCACTGAGCCATGCTCCTCTCTGCAACTGACAGAGACTGGGATGCCTTTGAAAACAGTGACAGCTCACTCTTAAGCAATTTCCACCTTGCTATTAACCCCTTGTTTTCTGACCTTCCAACAGGATGCTTTTTATATAGCTGGTTGTTACCTCCCACCCTCCTTCAAAGCCATTGTGAGCAACCAGGCCCTATTCTGGGGGACTGGGAGTGAGGGGTAGGGGGTGGGTGGGTGGGTGCTATTTTTATAGGAAAGGATACTTTGTAAAATGCTTTGAGTATTGATTTAGATGCAAGCTTCACCAAAATGTTTGAATTCTTTTCTTTTTGAGTCTTCCACATACATTGATAAAATGTAGAACCGATATAGAGTCTTGGGCAGGCAAGCCACCAAAACCCTTACCTGTAAAATCTAGGTTTTGAGTGTTTGAAATGGCTCTAGGACACAGCTCCTACTTCATGTATGAAGAAGTTGAATGTACATTTCATTGGTTTTTACTTCACAATGAGTCTTAGCTTGCTGTCCTAGAGACAAAGCTATATAGGGCATATAATTAAAGGAACAGAGTTGTGTTGAGCACATCTGCACTGAGCTGCCTCCTTCTCTTCTGGGTCAGGGCACATGTGTGCTGAGACACTGGACTTTACTTTGTGTCTACAGTAGAAAGAGAAGTTCAGTCTGGTTATTTTCTGTTTTGAATCTCCTTATAAGATGAACCATACTTGCAGAGGACCTGGAGTCCCATGTCAGGTGGCTCACAAGTGCCTGTAACTCCAGCTCTAGGAGATCTGATAACCTCTTCTAGCCTCTACAGGGCACTGTTCTCGGGTGCATACACTGACACACAAACACACACATACACATAATTTAAAATAAAACAAAAATCCTTTAAAAAGGAATAATAAGTATGAAAATTTGTTATTTTTCTGAAACATAGAGAGGTCTTAATCTGGCGATGTTTCTTTAAGGGTAGAAGGTGGTTGCTGTGCAAGTTTGACCTGAGTTCCATTGAGAACCCACATAAACATGTAAGGAGAGAGTTATTCTCTGACATTCACACATGTATATTCATTCATTCTCCCACCCCACCTACATGTCACATACACATCATGGACACATGTCATTTACACACACATGTACACACACTTGCATGCGCATGCATGTATACACACATCTAAATAGAAACACTCCTCCCTCTTAACCTTGTTTTTGGCTATTATGGTTTCTTAGTCCAGGGTGACATGGAGTTCTGTGTAGATTTTTAGGTTCAAAGGAAACTCCATTTCCCCAAATTCTGGAGGTTAAATAAAAGCTAGCATTCCTTAGGAACTGGCTCTTTACCCCCCCCACACACACACACAAAAAAAGCCTTTTTCCTTATCTGTGGCAGAAAGGACAGATGACCAAGGTGGTGCCTATTAGCATACCAAAGTGCATTCCTGTCTCCAGGCTTCCTCTGTATCACAAATCCCCATTAAGCATTTCAGTATCCACTAGCATCCTTGCTCTTCTGGCTTCCTCCTCATCCTGAACTTCTTGAGCTCATGAGCTCTTTATAACTCTATTTGGCTATGCTCTCTCTTTAGCCAGCACTCTCTCTGTCCCACCCCTATCTCCATCCTCCCCTTCTCTCTATTTTCCCCACTCTCTCCCTCTCTCTATGTCCTCTTTCTCTCACTGACCTGATCCTGCTTATCTCAAGGCCAAGTTCAGTCCACTACTTTTCTCTCTGCTCTGGACTCCTCTGGCTGTTCTCTCTCCTTTATCTACAACAAAACCTTCCTCTTTACCATACCATGGAGTGGTCCTGTTATGTTTGTACATAGGCGTTGGTCCTCCAGTTGACAAACCCTGTTGTTCTGAGTAATCCTGGTGCTTTCTCTGCCTTCATTGTGGTTAGACCTGTTGCCAGAGCATTGTATTGAGCACAGGTCCAGCAGATTGACCAAAGAGTCTTGTTTTGCTTAAATTTAGTTTTATACATTTGCTTTATTGTAGATCATAGACGTGACTTGTTGAAACTTTAAAGTGTTTAAAAGTTTAAATATGGGAAGGTTTACATACAATGTCTTGCTGTCACCAAGGTGAGGAGTGTCTGCCTTGGAGGGAAGTGTCTTCCCATTGTAACGTGGTGTACTTCCCGTGTGATGGAAGCATTTGTTCTCAAGTCTACATACTCTCAGCGTTGCTATGCCATCCATGAACTGCAGAAACTTTGAGCAGCAACTGGCATCTTTTGGTAACAGCTCAACTTGAGAATCCATCTTAGTATTAAAAGTTAGCAAGGCCTCTTCTGCAAGTGTTCCCTGTGAGCCCAGATGAACCACGTCCATGTACAGACACATGTGACTGCAGTGCTGGTCCACAAAGCCGAGAGCCACTTGCTGTGAAGCTGCTAGTAATCTGGCAGGAATGTATCCAGATTATGCCCCATCATCTCCAAGTCACACAGACCACCTTTGGGCTCACAGGCCTTAGGAGAAAAAAAAAAACTAAGTAAAACTAAAGTTCCATTTTAAAGGACTTAAAAAATTTTTTTCCAAGTAAACACTTGGCAAAGGATAAAGGAATTTGTTGTTAAATCATTCCAGAGAATAAATAATTAGTGTAGTACAAAAATTAAAATAATTATCTTGTTTTTTTAGAATAGAACTTTGAATATTCTCTATTGTTAACCTCGTTTGAATGCTGATAAAAACCTAAAACGCTCTGAGAATTATTAAAGTAGTCTTTTAAGCCATTCTCTCATTGTAATGCCTTCCCTGGGTTATCTGGTTAAACAAATAAGGACATACTCATGCTTGTGTGAGCTATGATCAGGAGAATAATTGGGCAATTTGTGGAATGATATTTTGCTTTTAAAATAATACACTAAAAGACTTAATTGGCTTCCTGTGAAGTTTTGAGGGGAGAGGATCTCATATTTAGGGTAACCACACTTTGTGTAGGGTTGTAGTTTTGATCAACCCCCCCCCTCCCCAATTTGATTTGCCTTTTCTTTGCTTCTTCACTGTGCTTCACCCTTCACTCATTGCATACTTTCCCGTTTCACACCAGGACTGGGTGGGAAACCATGTGACCACCTGAGGGCTTCTGATTCGGCAAGCAGAAGTTTGCCGACATCATCCTATGGACTCCATTACTGCTGCATTTGCCCAGAGCACTAGAGGACTGTTGAGTTCATTGACTCTTCAGTGGAGTGTCCCAGCCATAGGCATTCCCCACTACCTTCCCCGAGACTGCCTTCCATGTGCATGTATGACATTTCCTCAATTTATCATTAAGTCTAGGGAACTTCAAGGTTGTAAATGCAGAAGGCCTTGGGAGTCAAGTACAGTTAGATACCTTTTACTCTTGCCTCAGTTTGGGTGGAATCACTTCTAAATCTGCTCTGAATGCAAAGATAATGAAATGGCTTCCATGACAGGAGTGGTGCAGTCAGTTGGTGTGGCTCTAAGAAGTAAATACACTGTGTTGTGCTTGATCATATATATTAATATTAGAGTAGAAATCTTGAGGTATTTTTTTTGAACATGTATTTTAAGATTTTAAATTTATACTGTGTATGTGCTATGATGGTATAGGAATCTGGAGAGGCTACCCCCAGCCTCCCACAAAAAGCCCTAGTTACAACTGCTTGTGAGCCAACTGATGTGGTCCAGCACCATTTCATTTGGAAGGAACTTGAGTCCTCTGGAAGAGCACGTGCCCGTAACTGCTGAGCCGTCTCTCTAGGCCCCCTGAATTATTTCTTCATGACAGCCCCATCTTCGGGAACCCTTGGTGCACTCTGAGCTTCTCATCTGAGCCCGTTTCGTTTTCACCAGCTGAACTACACCCTGTCTCTCCACTTTCCCATTCTGTTTCAAGTCTACCTAGGGTTCAGCTGTACACGATTGGTTTTCCCTGAGCTCTGTGAAGTCATTCACCCCTTTTCCTTTCTGCCCTTACTCAGAGTTGAAAGGAAACATTAGGATTCAGATGTCTCACGATTCTTTATATCATGTCGGCACTGCAGACTGCTTAATTATTTTTCTCCATCTGGAGAGGCTTAGTAATTAAATGAGGTGGCAGCACCTGGGATTATTTATAGACATGGAGAAGGCAGGAGAAGTTCTTGGTGATTCACTGATCCAGACCTGGCTCCAAAGCATTTTCTCCAGCTCCCTGCCTTTCACCTTTCACACCTCCACCCATACGAGGCAGATAGGACTTGTCTGTCTTTTTTTTACCTGCTCTGATTCCCAGCCTCACATCTTACATAGAAGCTGTTTTGTTTCATGTCTCCTCTGCCCTCTGTGGGCCCGGGACCTCATTCATCATTGCATCTTTTATATGTGGTTGCTCTTAGAACTTGCATGTACAAATAACTTAGTTGACCTTAATATTGAGGTTCTTCAGGACTGACTGCAGTTGGGTATCCTCACAGTCTATCAGCGAGCAAGTGTTTGAAATGCTCCCTAGGAGGTGTGGTTCCCAGGACGTGGGGTGTAAACTCTGACACAGAAGTCTATGGCTGTTCTTCTTCCTGTTTCTAACCTTACCCACGTCTCCAAGACCTCGCACCAACATTCTGCCTCAGTTGTTGCTCAGTAGGATTAAATTAGAGGAACCCCCTCTGAAGTTTCTCACACCATCCATGAATTGTGTTTGGGAAAAGGCATGGTTCCAGGTGGCTCTTCGTGCTTGGCCCATAAAGATGCTTGTTATATCCGAAATGCATGATTCTTGATGGGTAAAGAACATGAATATGTCTTGTGTTCACTTAAACTGATGGTTTCCAATCTGGGTGTCAGTAAGCCATCTAAGGTAATATAGTATTAGTAAAGATGCCTTGCTACTGGTTCTTTGAAAAAGTCAACAAGATAGACAAACCCTTGGCCAGACTCACTAGAGGGCACAGAGATAGCATCCGAATCAACAAAATCAGAAATGAAAAGGGAGATATAACAACAGATCCTGAGGAAATCCAAAACACCATCAGATCCTTCTACAAAAGGTTATATTCAAAAAAAACTGGAAAATCTGCATGAATTGGATAACTTTCTACACAGATACCAAGTTCCAAAGTTAAACCAGGATCAGATTAATGACCTAAACAGCCCTATATCTCCTAAAGAAATAGAAGCAGTCATTAATAGTCTCCCAACCAAAAAAAGCCCAGGACCAGATGGGTTTAGTGCAGAGTTCTATCAGACCTTCAAAGAAGACCTAGTTCCAGTTCTTCTCAAACTNATTTACACAATGGAGTACTACTCAGCTATTAAAAACAATAAATATATGAAATTCCTAGGCAAATGGATGCATCTGGAGGCCATCATCCTGAGTGAAGTAACCCATTCACAAAAGAACTCACATAACATGTACTCACTGATATGTGGATATTAGCCCAGAAACCTAGACCACACAAGATACAATTTACTAAACACATGATACTCAAGAAGAAGGAAGATCAAAATGTGGACACGTCACCCCTTCCTAGAATTAAGAGCAAAGCACACACTGAAAGAGTTAAAGAGATCATGTGTGAAGCTGAATCCAAAGGATGGACCCAACGACTGCGGCTGCCAGGGATCCATCCCACAATCAGCCACCAAACATAGACACTATAGCATATGCCAGCAAGATGGTGCTGAAAGGGCCGGGATATAGCTGTCTCGGGGGGAAAATATACCAATGCCTGGCAAACATGGAGGTGGAAGCTCACAGTCAGCTATTAGATGGAACACAGGGTTCCCAAGGAAAAAGGAGCTAGAGAAAGTACCCAAGGAGCTGAAGGGATCTTCAACCCTCTAGGTGGAAGAATAACCATGAACTCACTAGTACCCCCTGAGCTCATGACTCTAGCTGTATATATAGAAGAGGATGGCCTAGTTGGCCATCAGTGGGAAGAGAGGCCCCTTGGTCATGCAGACTTTACATGCCCCAATACAGGGGAATGCCAGGGCCAAGAAGTGGGAGCGGATGGGTAGGGGAGCAGGGCCAGGAGGGGGGAGGGTATAGGGAACTTTCTGGATAACACTTGAAATGTAAATGAAGTAAATATCTAATAAAGGTTGAAAAAAAATGCCTTGCTACATTTGTCTGCAATCCTGAAGGAGCAACAGGTCTCAAAAATTTTCAATATTGAATTCAGAATCCCAAAGGAATATTTTAGTACCAAGGCTGAATGAGATGTACGTATCTGTATCTGAGAACTATGTTGCAATGCTTCCTACCAAAGTGCTTTTATGTTTGTCAACAATAGATGAAGAATATGCTGAGTCCTGCTGCTGATGGGCGAGCTCTCGGGCTCCTCTTGCTGTCTCTTCATTATCTGCTCCTGAAGGTCTTGCTGTGATACTTGATGGCTGGCTTCTGTTTCCGTGCATCTGGAGTTTCCTTGGTTTTCCCTGAAGTTATTTGTGTCTGGTTTTCTCCTTCAGATTCACTTGAGGTTTTTTTCTCCCTTTTTCATTCATTCACTTGCTGTCTTGTTCACTCCACAGTGTTTATCAGACAATTTTCCTGTGCCAGGCTCCGTGAAAATGTCGAAGGGAAACTAACATGGTGTTCTCCCCTCAGTGGAATCAGGAGCAATAATATCACAGGTGACCATATGTCATTCTGTCCTTAGAGTGAAGGAAAGATAAAACAGGTCAGGTAGATTATACTATCAAGAGAAAAATACATAATTTTGTGTAATTTCACAGTGATGAATATTTCATTTCAAAACCATGCAATTTCTAGTTGTGGATTTTGGAATTGCGTACCCACCCCATTTTTCTTTCCTTCCACTCTTTTTTAAACCAACCACCAATACTAAAGTATAAATCAGGCTTTTGTTCATGGTGACCTAAATAGGTATTTTTGAAAAATATATTCCCGAGGAATTTTCTCTGCCTTTTTTTATTGACTTTAAATTATTTATCACAGTTGTAGATAGCTCTGATTTCATCCCCACCAGTTCTGCAAGGTAGGAGGCATGGTATGAATCAGTAATTGTATTCAACTGCCAAAATTTTTCCCACCATTATTTGTCTGTCTGTCTGGTGTGTATATTTGGTCTGTGTGCATGTGCATGTATGTGTGTATATGTATGTACACATGCCTGTGCACAAGTGTATGATGGGTATTGAGCCAGAGGAAAACTTCAGAAAGCCTTTTTCTCCTTCCACTCTGAGCTGCATTCCTAGCGGTCACACTCAGGCCCTTCCGGCTTCCAGCATGCACCTCTACCTGTGGAGTGTTCTCACTGCCCCCCAGGAACTGTTCTTAGCTCTGGAAACATGCACTTGTCGTGAAGAACTTCACTTTTAGATTGCTTTTCCCAAGATCTCATTAAACCCATGCAGTCTTGCCATCCTCCATGTGAGCTTCTGCTGTCTGACTGTGTCCTCCAACATTTTCCACATCCTTGCTCTGAGCCTGTCATAAGTTCAATTCTTACACTACATTATATACAAGTGTAATTTCAACATGTTTTGGGTTGATTAAGAAGACTTTTTTATATATACACACAAAAATTAAAATGTGTATGTTCCAATTAAGCTATTTTAACAGTTAATTGATTTTATATAACTTACCATTAAGTAAAAGCCAGAGTCATTCTTAATATTCAGATGCAATTTTGTAGCTGATCTATGGATGTGCAACATGGAATTTATAGCCTTATCAGGTGTTTTCAGCACATCGCCTGTCTGCAAATAACCCGTGATTCACATTCCCTCCTAGTGGCTGCTACAGAAGACTATTTAATTATTGGCAGAGCATTACATAATTAAGAGACTTGAGTTCTTTGAATGTGACCATGTGAAAATCTATTCTAATTAAATCATTGCACTTCAAGGACGGTTACCAAGTATTTTGCTTTTGCACATTAAGTGGTAGTTTGGCATTGCTGTCACCATTTGTTCTGATACATGTCATAGACTCTTCTTGTCTTAGAGCTGGAGATCTAGTCACTCCATGGTAACTGAGTAGTGATGACAAATAACCAAAGACAGGTCTGGCTCTCTGGAAGGATGAGTGAATGACCACTGTCTCCTGTAACTCTCAGGAGTCCTCTAAGCCAGGAGTTTGAGTTTTATGACCGAATCCCAATGTTTTTTCCTCGATACAACTCTCTGGAGTATGCTTGTGTAGGGTGTCTTCATTGATCAGATTCTCACACACAGGGAAGTTTACATCCAAAGCTTAGAAGCCAGCGGCAACTCCTTACCCTTTTCTCCCTCAAGTAAACTAGTTCAAACGCTGCTTCTCTTTAGCATTAAATATCACAGACTGGCTATGACTGAGAGACCGTGCTAATATATATGATATTATAATATTAGATAATGATATTAGGTAGGCAGCCATGGTGGAGCCAACATTTCTACAAATGCAGTCTCTCTATACTGATGGTGCTCTTTGTCAAGTACCAAATCGGTAAGTTGGGTTTCCATTGCAGAGGTACAAGAGATGTGTTTGCCATCAGTCAGTTATCATCATGGTCTGAAAATGTTCAAGGTCTCTCTTTATTTTGCAAATACTTAAATAGTTG
Source organism: Mus minutoides (assembly GCA_902729485.2). Taxonomy (NCBI): domain Eukaryota; kingdom Metazoa; phylum Chordata; class Mammalia; order Rodentia; family Muridae; genus Mus; species Mus minutoides. Next base: position 1,236,525 of record LR749933.1, on the reverse strand, counting down.
CTTTCTGGTTCTTTTGTCCTGAAGGCTTTTATCCTAAATTTTCTTACATTCACTGGGAATACCATTATCTTATGATTCTAATAGCTACCATTTTCCATTTTCTTTAGTTTTTTTTTTTTAAGCTCTACATAAACAAAACGTTTTAAAGCTCTTAATAAACATGGCCTGTGTAGTGTGGCTGAACAAGATTAAGATGTCATTCTGGAACATCTTTTAAGGGAAATGGGGGTGGGAAGTATATAGGGGATTTTGCTCCCCAGGGGACATGCAGGCTTGTGTGACTATAACTTCATTTGTGACAACTGAGGTAGTATTGGAATCCTGAGGCATCAAATGGTTAGAAATCTTGGATGCTGCAAAGATCCTCAATGCATAGGGGAGGACTTGAAACAAGGCAAGGCCACTTATATGCCTGAGAACAGTAATGTTTAATCTCAAGGAGGTGCTCAGGGAGGGCTGATGATGTCATGGTACAGGTTGATGGAATTTTTGGAATGATTAGCAATCTCAGGCTCAACAGTCCCAGTTCTGACTGACATAATCCTGGATATCTGGGATTCTAACATAAAGTATAAGCAGTTAAGAGGCAAGATCCTTGTTTCTGTTGTATTTCTAAGTATTATGGCCTTCTTAAGAGCTCCTGTGGGTATTTCTTCTCAGACAGCAGTGTTAAAAACAAGCACCAATTTAATAGAACACTCACTGAGATAGGGAAAAGTAAACACAGGTAAGTGTGTACAGATTCCTTTGAACTTAAACCAGTAAGCAGTATTTGAAACCTCGGTGAATGAAGATAAGGCATGTTTAGAAATGGCTCAGTGGATAAAGCATTTATTGCAGTGCTTATGGATAGGAGTTCAGATCTCAGAACCAGGTAAAACCAGAGTAGGTATGATGATGGCTGCCTGTATTCCCAGCACTCCTGAGGGGAAACAGAGAATCCCCAGGGCAAGGTGGAAAAGCTAGACCAGCAGCAACTATTGTCACAAAGAGACCCTATCTTAAGAAGGAAGATCCTCTGAGCACACATATACACACGTTCACGCATGTCCACTCCCATGCAGTAAGTGAGTGAATGAGTGAGCGATAGAAAATTAACTTCTCTCTTAAGAGGGTCGCAAGAGAGTTTCCCTTCACAAACCACAGCATGAGTACTTTTGCTATAGCAGCAAAGGATTGTCCCAGGGCAGAGGTGTGTGTGTGTGTGTGTGTGTGTGTGTGTGTGTGTGTGTGTGTGTGTGTGTGCACATGTGTGCACGTCTGTCTTTGTCTCTCTGTACGTGTATGTCTCTTTCTCTCTGGAAGAAAGTTCTCATTCTATAGCTCTTGCTGTCCTGGAACTTCCAATGTAAACCAGGTTGGTCTCAAACTCAAAACTCACAGAAATCTGACTGCCTCTGCCTACTGAATGAGCACTTGAGGTAGGATTTTAATTCTTGAGGCATTTGTTTCATTTTACAGATGTGGAAGGAGAGGCATGTATATTTTGGTGTAAATTATGACAAAATTGCACAGCCTGGTGCATCGCAGAGTCAACAGTTTGGTAAACACAGTCTGTCTCAATTCTTTGTAGAAAACAGAATCAGAAAGTAGGGTTTTCCCTTGAAGAGGGTAGATGAAGAGGAATATACACTTTCAGGTCACTGTTACTTTCTCTCTTTCCTTCCCTCCCCCTCCTTCCCTCTTCTGTCCCCTCTCCCTCACCCTGATTTATCTAGTTCAAAATCATAAAATAGTTTCATGTATAGATGCAGTTAGTGCTTAGATTTTGAAATCCTCACTGCCTGGCCCTTTGTGTGTTTGAAGAATCATTAACTCTGTGTACTTGGGTCTTGGTGCTCTTATCTGTGCCGCTGTGTAGCGCGCACAGCCCAGGAAGAAAGGCAAGGCTCTCCTTGGGTTTTGTATGTAGAGTTTCCATTGGCAGTACTCTTATTTTCTCTGGAGACCAGGTATTCGGTTGTCTGAACCAAGCCGTAGCCCAAGGCTTTCATTTCATTCTGTGTTGGATGACATCAATATCAGTATCCCTGTGATCTGCTTTCCCAAGAGCAATGTCACAGCATGGCAGGGGTTATTATATTTTAATAGTTTGCACTGGCCTTTTCTAGTTTGGTAGAATTCTAGTCAACTACATTTTTTAATATTATGATAATGATCAAGGGAAACTTTTAACTTTTTGACAATAAAAATATACGTTGAGCACAGTCCCACCAACTTCTCTCTTCCTTCTAGGCTTCCTTTTCCCTCCCACTCCTAGTAATCCACTTTGTTCCCCGAGACAGTCTTCTTTTTATTTTAAAGATTTATTTTATTTTATTATATGTAAATACACTGTAGCTATCCTCAGACACTCCAGAAGAGGGAGCCAGATCTCATTACGGATGGTTGTGAGCCACCATGTGGTTGCTGGGATTTGAACTTATCACCTTCGGAAGAGCAGTCGGGTGCCCTTACCCTCTGAGCCATCTCACCAGCCCGAGACAGTCTTCTTTAATCCATACATACATGATTTTGTGTGACTACATGAGATTCGGGAACTACAAGAGATTTAAACATGCTTGTCTTTGGAGGCTCCTTTTTTTTTTATATCTTTTTTTTAATTAGATATTTTCTTTATTTACATTTGAAACGTTATCCCCTTTCCTGGTTTCCCCTCCAAAAATCCCCTATCCATTTCCCCCTCTCCCTGCTTACCAACCCATCCACTCCCACTTCCTGGCCCTGGCATTCCCCTACACTGGGACATAGAACCTTTACAGGACCAAGGGCCTCTCCTCCCATTCATGACCAACTAGGCCAACTCTGCTACATATGCAGCTGGAGCCATGAGTCCCACCATGTGTACTCTTTGATTGGTGGTTTAGTTCCTGGGAGCCCTGGGCGTACTGGTTAGTTCATATTGTTGTTTCTCCTATGGGGCTACAAACCCCTTCAGCTCCTTGGGTCCTTTCTCTAGCTCCTTCATTGTCAACCCTGTTCTCAGACTGTGAGCATCCACTTCTGTATTTGTCAGGCACTGGCAGAGCCTCTCAGGAGACAGCATTATCAGGCTCCTGTCAGCAAGCACTTGTTGGCATCCACAATAGTGTCTGTATATGGGATGGATCCCCAGGTGGGGCAGTCTCTGGATGGTGTGACCTTCAGACTCTGCTCTACATTTTGTCTCTGTATCTCCTCTGTATCTAAGAAGGACTGAAGTATTCATATTTTGGTCTTCCTTCTTTGGCTTCATTTGGTCTGTGAATTGTATCTTGGGTAGTCTGAGCTTCTGGGCTAATATACACTTATTAGTGAGTGTATACCATTTGTGTTCTTTTGTGATTGGGTTAGCTCACTCAGGATGATATTTTCTTTTTCTTTCCTTTTTTTTTTTTTTTTTTTTTTTTTTTTTTTTTTTTTTTTTTTTTTTTTTTTTTTTTTTTTTTTTTTTTTTTTTTTTTTTTTGGATTTCGAGACAGGGTTTCTCTTTATAGCCCTGGCTGTCCTGGAACTCACTTTGTAGACCAGGCTGGCCTCGAACTCAGAAATCCGTCTGCCTCTGCCTCCCAAGTGCTGGAGGATGATATTTTCTAGTTCCATCAATTTGCCTAAGAATTTTAGAATTCATTGTTTTTAATAGCTGAGTAGTACTCCATTGTATAAATGTACCACATTTTCTGTATCTATTCCTCTGTTGAGGGACATCTGGGTTCTTTCCAGCTTCTGACTAATATAAATAAGGCTGCTATAAACATAGTGGAACATATGTCCTTATTACATGTGGGAGCATCTTCTGGGTATATGCCCAGGATTGGTATAACTTGGTCCTCTGGTAGTACTATGTCCAATTTTCTGAGGAACCATCAAACTGATTTCCAGAGTGGTTGTACCAGCTTGCAATCCCACCAGCAGTGGAGGAGTGTTCCTCTTTCTCCACATGCTCTCCAGCATCTGCTGTCACCTGCGTTTTTGATCTTAGACATTCTGACTGGTGTGAGGTGGAATCTCAGGGTTTTCGATTTGCATTTCCCTGATGACTAAGAATGTTGAACATTTCTTTTTATTTTCTTAATGATGTCATTTTTTTATTTTATTAGATATTTTATTTACATTTCAAATGTTATCCGGAAAGTCCCCTAAACCCTCCCCCATCACCTGCCCTGCTCCCCTACCCATCCACTCCCACTTCTTGGCCCTGGTGTTCCCCTGTACTGGGGCATATAAAGTTTGCAAGACCTAGGGGCCTCTCTTCTGAATGATGGCCAACTAGGCCATCTTCTGCTACATATGCAGCTAGAGACACGAGCTCTGGGGGTACTGGTTAGTTCATATTGTTGTTCCACCTATAGGGTTGCAGATTCCTTCGGCTCCTTGGGTACTTTCTCTAGCTCCTCCATTGGGGGCCCTGTGTTCCATCCTATAGATGACTGTGAGCATCCACTTCTCTATTTGCCAGGCACTGGCATAGCCTCACACAAGACAGCTATATCAGGGTCCCCTTCAGCAAAATCTTGCTGGCATATGCAATAGTGTCTGGGTTTGTTGGATGGTTATGGGATGGATCCCCAGGTGAGGTAGTCTCTGGATGGTCCATCCTTTCGTCTTAGCTCCAAACTGTCTCTGTAACTCCTTCCATGGGTATTTTGTTCCCTATTCTAAGGAGGAATGAAGTATCCACAAGTTGGTCTTCCTTCTTCTTGAACATTTATTTCTTTAGGTGCTTCTCAGCCATTCGGTATTCCTCAATTGAGAATTTTTTGTTTAGCTCTGTATCCCATTTTTAATAGGGTTATTTGGTTCTCTGGAGTCTAACTTCTTGAGTTCTTTGTATATATTGGATATTAGCCCTTTATCAGAAAAGAACTTCTGATGGAATCACCATCCCTAACCTCAAGCTGTACTATAGAGCAATTGTGATAAAAACTGCATGGTGTTGGAACAGTGACAGGCAGGTAGATCAGTGGAATAGAATTGAACACCCAGAAATGAACTCACACACTTAATGGTCACTTAATCTTTGACAAAGGATCTATAAAACCATCTAGTGGAAAAAAGACAGCATTTTCAACAAATGATGCTGGCTCAACTGGCCATTAGCATGTAGAAGAATGCAAATTGATCCATTCTTATCTCCTTGTACAAAGCTCAAGTCTAAGTGGATCAAAGAACTCCACATAAAACCAGATACACTGAGTCTAATAAAAAAGAAAGTGGGGAAGAGCCTCGAGCACATAAGCACAGGGGAAATTTTTCTGAACAGAACACCAATAGCTTATGCTCTAAGATCAAGAATTGACAAATGGGACCTTATAAAATTACAAAGATTCTGTAAGGCTAAGGACACTGTCAATAGGACAGAACGACAACCAACAGACTGGAGGCTGCTTTAGTTTGCTTCGTATGGTTGTCTCCAGTTGTATCCCCTTCCTGAAGATGACATAACTTTGTTTTTCTCTACTGACAAGGTTCAATTGTACCACATTTTCCTTGCCTGTCCTGTTTTGAGACATGTAGATTGAGTCTATGGCTTAACTATGGTGAATAATGCTGTAGTAATATTATTCTGGTATCTTATTCTGTTCTGTGATCCTGTAACCAAATACCTGTCAGTGGGCAATGTATAAAGAAAAGGAGTTTCTTTGCCTGGTGATTTACTGACTACATGATCCAAGTAAGGTGAACTGGTGTGTCCCCGATCTGAGCTATATTGTGGGGGATGGCGTCAGATAGTCAGAGGAAGTTGTGGGCAGGAACGTTGAAGAATAAACTGAAGTGGTCCCAGAGTGAAAAGAAGCCAACATTTTTAATAAATAAATAGATAGATAGATAAATAAACAAACAAACAAACAAACAAACAAACATCTATTCCTGTGGAAACTCTCCTATCCCTGTCATTCTAGCATTCATACCTCTTTGTGAACATGGTCACACGCAGTGATCTCCTGACTGACTCTGCCTCTTACACGTTTGTCTTTCAGTGCAGTTACATAGGGGCCAGGTTTCCTGCCTGTGTACTTTTTAAGCATAAACCATATCAAACTATAGTACCATGCGAGCCTTTCTGTGTTTGTTTGTTTGATCTCAACTTTCTTCTTTCTGTAACCCTTGATCTTGGCCACAGTGATTTGCCAACTGTGGTGTTTTTCAAGCTGCATCTCTTGTTTGTAATATATTTAGAGACAGTCTGTAGGGAGAATTTCCATCTTAAGAATAACTATATTCTTCCAGATATTTATCCTGCCATGGGTAAGCATCTCAATGTGACAGTCTAATAAGCATGGTATTTAGAGTTCACATTATTTCTTTGTAATTAGTACAAGTGTCTGTTCAAAAAATGGCTACCATTAAGTTCCCCCACCTCTTTGAGTGTGGTGAGCTCTGTAACACATAGCTGTGCATTAACATTCTGAATATATTTGTACATTGGGATCTCCTTTTCTTAGCTTATGTTTTCTTGGAAAAAGTAAATATTGATATACATGGTATTTGTACATACACACAAATTCCTAGGTATTTGTATATAGGACAGGAATATAATATTTCTCACTTGAAGTTTATGTAGGTCAGGGTCTGCTGGGAGTTTAACATGAACCAGATCCTTGCTCAAAACTTAGCATTGAAGGAAAGCATTAAAAAAAATCAAAATAATAGAACTAAAGAACTTAGATCTTGCTTATTTGGAATTAGGACTTCTTCAAAGTTTGAGCAAGTAAAACCTTACTTTGCATTGTAAGAACACATTAATTAATCACCCCCTACTGTGAATAAAATTTCATTGGAAGGGTGGTTTGGCATCTGTATCAACTAGACAGTGACAATCCATTTCCTTAGTATTTCCCTAGCCTTACTTCTTTGGTTCTAACAAAGGTCCCATATGTGACCATACAAGTGGACTTAGTAAGGGTCACTCCTGAAAGCCAGTGTCCTGTGGTTGGCTTGACCCATATTGTAGTATTTTCATCTAAAATAAGTCTTGAATCCAAGTCTTTGATCATTCATATCTGGGGACTCATCGATGCATCTTGATGAGGCCCTGCTCAGTGTTGTGAGTTGCAACTCCACCAGTCTAGCGTCTCCAAAACCCTCTAATGAGCCTATGGGTTGTCTGTGAATTATTTCTAATTTTAAAGGCTTTTTTTCGAAAGGTCACTCTGTTTTTCTGAGGGTAAAACATGTCTTTGTTCCACTAATCAGACCTGACAGGTGAAACTCTAAGCCCTTTGGAAAGAGACTTCCGGTATCATTCACTATACATAATACTGTTAGCAGTAGCAGTTGGTGAAACGTATGAGCTCTGTCTGTTCCACCAAGCATCTGTGTAATGCTCAGAACTCCCCACTAAGAAGATCCTCATTCCAAAACCTTTCCGAAGGCTAGGAGCTCTTTTGATTATGAAATCAGTGTCTAAGATTTGGAGTGAGATATTCTATGTTAAAAGTCTAAATTTCCATTTACTGCCATAATCCTGTAATGGATATGGCCTTCAATTCTTTTGTCTACACAATGGAGACATTTACTTTCTGATTGATTTGTTATAAATTTCACATGTGATCATGTATAAAATAACTATGGAGAAATCTTTGTGCCTCACAAAATAATAATAGTTTTGTATCTAATACTTACTTCCAGTATATATGAACAGTAGAACAAAATGATTGCATGTTATAAAAGCAAATAATAAGGGTGAAAATAATAATAGTTTTGATGATGATAATTTGTAATGAGCAGAGGTAAAATATGGAAGTGACAGAGGTCACATCAGATGGTTACTTTCTGAAGAACACAAACAGTCAAGGAGACTCGTCGTCACAGCTCATCCCACAGCAGATCCTCCAGCCTGCTTGAATTTGGCAGATGCCTCTCCTGAATGCTTTGGCTGTGAGTCAAGATCTTAAGGAGTTGCTATTGGTGCTGTAACTTGGTAATTCAAGAGGAGTTAACCAAATTCAAATTTCTTCAAGGAGCATCTGCATGTCTCTCTTCCTACTGTAAAGTAGGGCTAATGTAATTATCAGTACGCTTTGGGTAGTGAAATAAACCGTTATTGAACTGAGTCATGCAGTTGGCTGGTAGAGAGACAAGGAACAAGGTACTCTGGACACAGATGCCTGCATGTTGGTTGGGGAGGACCATTGGAAGTCATAAGCCCCATCAGCTGTCTCCCTTCCCTAAGGGATTCCTTTTTTAGTAAAGTGAGTTTTCCCCCAGTTTCAAGAACATAAAAAACAGGTTTGTTCTGTGGCCTTATCAGTATGGGAATATAATTCATCCTCTTCTGTAAGATGGTTGGTCACAGACAGTGCACCAGTAAGGTGATTGAGTCCCGGGAAGTGTTAAATACTGTCTCAGGGCATTGCTGCCTGCTCTAATGATATGTGTCCTCAGTCCCTCCCAGTGTGGATCCAGGTACAAGGTGGGTGTAGGAACCATGGCTCCCTTCATCACTGACACATACACCTTCTGTGTGTGTCCTTTCCCTTGCCTTAACTTATTCCCTTTGCAGAGTTATAAGGTCACTATGGTGTGCCATATACAGTAACCAATATGGATATTAAAGAATTGGGTAAACAATTTTAATAAAAAAAATGTTATCATGGATGCCTTGTATGCATTGCTGCTCATACTCTCAATCCCAGAGGCACTGAGGTAAAATTAGAGCTAAGAATCAGTTTGATGAAGATCTATATTGCTCAATTAAATCTAAGTTCTGGCAATTACTAGCTGTAAGTTCTAGAAACTCCACCTAGCCTCTTTTTACTTTAATGTCCTAGTCTTGAAAATAGGGCTGGTGATAACAATTCAACCTTGGACAGTTGCTTTAAAGTTTATATTAGAGCTTACAAAAAAATTGGACATACACTAAAACATAGTGGGTCTTCAGGAAATATCAGCTATTACTACAGTGTAGCAGCACCTATCATGTGCTTGTGTTGTGTGACAGAGGAAAGCACTGCTACGGAATGTGCCTTGCCTCCTGATCTTGTCTTCCTCCAAGTTCCTTGGCCTGATGATGTGGAGAACAGTTGTCCTCAACAGTGGCTGCATGCTGGGTTCACTGAACAGATTCTAAATGACAACGGTGCTAGAATCCCATCCCAGGATTGAAATGCAAAGATGGCTCTTCATGCCTGTGTTGCATCTGAACCAACTATGCATTCAATCTGCCCTCAGATCTAATCCTGAAAAATATCAAAGTCACATCTGTCCTTAACGTGAAGCCCGGTTTTTATCATTATTCTCTGAGTTGAGTATGACAGCTGTGTTTGCAGAATTTCTGTTGTGTTATATGTGATATATGAACTGGAGCTGATTGAAAATACAGGGTACTTCACAGACTGTAGGCAAACCCCACATTTCAAAGAAGGGACTGGTGCCTATGGATTTTGTCATCTTTAGATGTTTTCGGTAGCTGATAGTCACCAAGAGGCATGGCTTGAGCATGGCTGTATTTATTAGCTTCTTGAATAATTTCAAAGTGTGATACAGGTTGAGAGCTGCTGGCCTTAGCCTATTAAATGGCCTCTCTTGGGGCTCTTTGATTGCCCTTTACCCCTCCGCTCTCGGCCAGCCCTTCCTTTGGGGTTGCAGTTTTCTTAGCATCTTCTCAAGTCTTGAGATGCTGCTGGTCATCCTCTTAATGTCAGAAGAAAGTGGAATCACCTCCGTGCCTCCCCAGGTCTCCTAACAATACCACCCTCCAGTTTAGGTTTTCTTTTCATTTGGACCCGTGACCAGGAAGTCCTATGTTAGCAAGTGTCCTTGTCAGTGGATGACCTTCTTCTTGCTCTTAGCATGAACCAAGTCAGACCTGAGAGTCACTTGCAGTCAGTGCTAAAGCAGATTAGGGGCCAGGATGGGGCACGGGCTTCACACCAACCTGCCTGTTCTTCTCTTGTTCATGATGAGCCGGCAAGCAGGGCAGGTCCCATTAGTTCTATTGGCTTCAAACAAATGTGAGGATCAGGGGACTTGGTCTTGACTCTGCATAACACTGGGGCCAGGACAAGGCCTTCTTACCTCAGGCTGGGATGTGGCTCTGAAATCCAGAGGCAGCTGCAGAGGAAAGGGCTGGGTTTATTTATCCTTTGTGTAACTCTGTTCCAGGATGGATACAGGGGCCTGTGAAGAGAACTGGGAGATGAGACATGGAAGAAAGGATGTGTGTGTGTGTGTGTGTGTGTGTGTGTGTGTGTGTGTGTGTGTGTAAAAGTCTCCTACATCTTTAGAATAAGTTAATGTGAACAGCACTTCCCACTTCCTGTATCCCAGGCAAATGCAGACAGAAGGACTAGCTTCTTCCTCCCCTTCTCTTCTTTCTCCTGCTCATCTGTCTCCTTTCCTTCCTCCTATCCTTTCCGGCTTCCTTCTGATCTCTTATTCCCCCACTTCCACTTAACTCCTCCTCCTCTTCCCTGTGAAGAAACACAGATATCAGTGATGTGGTCTGAAAACTGGATGATCGTCAGATCTGACCCAGGTCTTTCTTACTCTGCAGACACTTGGTCTGGTCTCAGTCTCAGCATTGTTCTGGGTCTTATCCTTTGGTCTATCTGCCACCTTTCTGCCTGCCGTGCTATGTATGTGTAGGGCTGCCATCCCCAACAGGGTTCTCACTCCACCTTAGGCTGAGCACCCTGGTGATTTACTCAGTACCTAAGGCAGTTAACCGACTAGGGGGTAAGAAATCTGTTGTTGTTGTTGTTTGTTTTGTTTTGTTGTTGTTGTTTTTCAAGACAGGGTTTCTCTGTGTAGTCCTGGCTGTCCTGGAACTCACTTTGTAGACCAGGCTGTCCTCAAACTCAGAAATCTGCCTGCCTCTGCCTCCCGTGCTGGGCTTAAAGATTTAAGGCGTGTGCCACCACGCCCAGCAAGAAATATTTTATGAATGCCTCCAGCTAGTTCTTACTCCTCAAATGGCATTGGTACTAAGGCTGCGATGTGCTTAGCGTTGTGTGGACTGGCATTTGAGTTTAGTTAGCTGCCTATGCGATTTCACCAGAGATCACTTGATCGTGCACTTGATCGTGCACTTGACTTCAGTTGGCTGCCTATGGGACCACACCAAGGCTAGTAATTACTTAGCTTTGTTGGATTTGACCAGACAGTCCTGTTGCTTCAGTGGAAGATACTGGGATACCTCAGGCACCTGTGGCATAGGCTGAAGAGGCTACTGCCTAAAGCTAAGGTCCCCAGCTGTTGTCCTCACCAGGGCCATCCAGGTCCAGTGCTGAGAATTTATTTCTGCAGCAGGCTGAGAAGATTTCGATGTGAGAAGTCTTGGAGGTGATTACACATAGCAAACAAGGCTTTCTTGGGAAATACAGAAATGGGTCTGCCCCATTTCTCATGACGAGAATGTCAGGTGACATTCTCCTCATGAGAGGACTTTTTGGGTACTGTCACAGAAGGAAGGCTGAGACCTGCCACAGGCCAAACAAAATAATCTAACCTGGGTGTCTTAATCTCCCTAGCTTAGTGCGTTCATCCCTGGCTTTGTATATGATGAGCTGTTACAGTGTTTTCCTGTCAAGAGAACATGAAATATCAGGCCAGATACCTAGCAGAGAGCTGTGCTTTCAATTACATCGTTGGTGTAAAGCTTCATTCACAAGCACGTGGGTCATAAAACAAAGCAAGACCGGGACTTACCATTCACAGTTGTGTGTCAGCGATCATGATGTCAGAGGGGACCCTGTTGCACAGAGCTGTTGTTCTTGAAAGACACAGGCCCCCTGTGTGGCCTACAATGAGGTGGAAGAAGAGTGCCTGGAAGGAGATTTATGTGCTGTGGCCTCACTGGGGAGGCACAGAGCAATTGATTCACACCAATTCAGGAGATCCTGTGTTGTCCTTTTCAAGTATGGAGCATCATTTTTGATATCTAACCACCAAATATTTCTTGAGGACAAGAATGTACACCTGTGAGGCCTGGATTCTGCTCTGGTAAGGACATCATTGGCTGTAACCTTGTGCTGTCCTCCTTGTGGCCATCCAAGCCTACTGGGGAATGGGTATTAATAAAATAAATGGTAGTAATGGGGGCCAGGAAGAAGCTCGGTTAGAGACAGCAGAAGACCAGCCACTTGTGTTTGTTGGACAACCAGCCTAGTTGATTTGAAGGACTTCAGGCCACCCCATCTTAAAAAGCAAGGTGACTTGGGAGGCAGAGGCAGGTGGATTTCTGAGTTTGAGGCCAGCCTGGTCTACAGGGTGAGTTCCAGGACAGCCAGGACTACACAGAGAAACCCTGTCTCAAAAAACCAAAAAAAAAAAAAAAAAGCAGGGTGGTGAACAGTAGGTAAGGAACCAGTGACTCCAGTGTCCATTAGAAGTTGACCTCTGCCCCCCCCTCCACGTGTATCACATCAGCACAGATGAATATGTGCACATACATACACATAAATAAGTAAACATAACAATGGTCGTATATTAAACCTTAATTAGGTCTTGAAAGGAAAGAGTGCTTTGAGAGCCTGTGATATCAACAGGTCTAGCTCAAGATCAGGAAATATTTTCCTGAAGAAAACAGTACTGAGCTGAGGTCAGCTAAAGGGGAAGTACAAAGGGAGTGTTGTGGGATTGTATCTGAAAGGCCACAGCTCACTGATGGCCTCTCAGGAGAACTGTGGGGACCCAGGGGGTGTATAAACCCACAAGTGCTGGAGGTGATCCTGACAGTGCTGGAATCTCAACAACATGCTGAGAGCCTGGAAGGCCACCAATCCTGGACTTTGTCAGTGAGCCATGCCAGAAGGTAGGATGCCTAACCTGGTTAGCATTTTAAGCAAGCGTCAGTGAGTGCGCCCTCTGCAGAGAGACAGGGATAATGCACTGAAGTGGTTTGGCTGTAAAGAAAAGAGATGGTGGCCTCTGGAACCTTGGGGAAAACAATCTCTTTCTATTACCAAGATTGAAAGGAAATTTATGTTCTTATTCAGGAGACAGAAAAATTAATTTCAGGCTCCTGGAGCCTGTATTTGAAGCAACTTATTAAAATAGCACTTTTGGAGTAGGGATGCCAGTCACTGCTCCTGGAGTAGGGGCGTGGCTTGAAGAGCAGTGCTCCCAGCTGGGCTAGTTGAAACAGCCTTATTGTTCCAACACTTGCAGTTTATCCAAGCTCACTTCTTGCCATGTCCCTGCTTGGATGTTCACGTATAGCACCTGTCTCTCTCCTTGTCTGTGTGCACCGTATGGCGGTAGTGAACGAACTCTTTACCTTGCTGAGGCCGTGTTTTTATTTTTGGTGAGCTCTTTTTGGCAAGCTTGGCAGAGAGCATAGTGATGATCAGTTCGTGGGCTGGTGCTGCAGTATGCTTTATCTTCGGATACAACTGGCCACTTCTCATTGTATGAGTTAATCTTGCGCCTGTCTCATAAAGCTTGTGAACCCATGGATTGAGTTAGTGTATTTGTACAAGATAATCTGTAGGTTCCCTGTGTAAAAATCACTGTCCCCACTCACATTAACATATTATCTCTCCACCCTTGTGTGTGAGGCCGGGTAGATGACCAAGCAGATGCCCAATTACAATTATCTGAACAAAAGAAGAAATTATGTGGCCGGCTTCTGTCTGCACTGCGCTTTATGCCAGTCATATTGTACTCAATTACAATTTACAGTTCCCAAGGCCTTCCATTCCTATTCTACTTTTAGTAACACATAAGAATTTTAAAATATATAGTTTAGCAGCTTATCTTAAAAGCACAAAGCAAAAAAACCAACCACCTTAAAAGTGAAATTATGGGCCGGACTCACTTAAGATGACACCATTAGAAACTCACTATTAGAGACAACAAAGAAGCTAGCCAACTTCCCTATCATCATGCACTTAAGTGAAGGGCAAACCCCAAGTCTCTTTGTAAGTGATTGCCTCCTGCCACTTAGTGCTATAAAGGAGACATTGGTTGTAAAAATCTAATGCTATAAAATAGGCTTGGTACAGGACGGCCTGTGCAGTTCCCTTAGATCTTACTCATGCAATCTTCTGGCTGAGAAGGGAGACTGTGCCTCCCATCAAATGTAGTTCAGGATGTTCTGCCAAAGGCGATGTAACTCCAGACCTGTGTCTAGTCCAGCAAATACAAACCAAAGCGGCCCACAGCGGCACTTGTGGGTTTTAGAGGACTGTTGTTCTGAACGCACAGTGAGTCATAGTACGTCGTGACACACCTTTACTTCTTAGGTCAGAAGAAGATGTTTCCTCTACCTTCACCCAAATTAGAAAATGCTGGAGCATATTGGGATCTGTCAGAAATCAACCTTATGACAGTTTCCCCGGTAGGAAGAAAATGTCACTCTTACGTGCTTTAAAAATAGAGCTTCAGAAATCCCAGTAGTTCAGTTGTTTAAATACACTGTAGTGTGTGTATTAAATACCAGTGAGAGTAACTTTAAGTTGTATATGGATAAATGTAGACTAATGATCAGAAGCCATAAAAGCTAGAAATTGGACTTTCTAAAAGATGTCATGCATGCAATTTCCATTCTTCTACTCTGTTTTCCTACTCTCAGGCATTTGACCAGATCAGACAGTGTGTGAGGATTTTACTCTTGAGTCCTCGTTTAGTTTTCTACTACAAGGTACGCAGTGTGTGCTGCTCATGTTGAAAGAATGTTTTTGTGAGGTGAGAAGCGTAGCCAAACATTAGGTCACAGCATCTGTTTTAGGAGAGGCAGCATTTGGGATTTTCAAAAGTACTTTTTTTTTAGTGAAATGTTTTTAAACTATATTAAAGCAAAGCAATGAGTCCCTCTGAATAGTAATGACCCGCACGCATCACCTTGCTCAGGTTTGAGTGGTCCCTGCCTCAGAATGAGGTCCCTGCCTCAGAATGAGGTCCCTGCCTCAGAATGAGGTCACTGCCTCTTTGCTTTTGAGGAATCATGGAACTAGCTGTTAAAAAGACAAAATATTTAGTATCACTCTGCTTTTCTATAATCCTTGAAATTTTATTAAGTGTTCTTAACTTCATTATATTATTTGATACTTAAGTAGATGAGTAGGTATTCTGAATATCTTCTACACTCTTCCTTGGCTTTGAGAGTTTTCATGCTCACCTAGTTTTTAATAAGCCCTGGGGGAAGGGCCAGGCATCCATCGACATGCCTGACATCATAGAGTTGGATCGAGCCCCCAAGCCTGTCAGCGTGATGCCTGTTTCTATCTCTGCTTTCCAGGAAACCTGGGGTTTTTCCAGCTATTGACTTTCTCTTGGGTTTTTCCTGAGACAGGGTCAGAGGATTTTCTAGAATATATGGTAAGTGTTTTTGAATTTAATCTCGGGAAGACAGACAGCAGAGTTTGGTAGGACCTAGCCTTTCATGCTTGAAGTGACAGAAATTGAACTGGAAAGCTCCCAGCCAAAGGATGTGCTGGCACTGTACGGCTGGGGCTAGCATGCAGAGCTCCGTCTCACTGGCGGCTTTCCCATGATGCCCCCTGTGCCAGAGCCACACATGCAGCTCCTTCTCCATTTGCTCCGACAGTCCCTGCATTTAAGAAATCTCCAGGGCCAGTGGGATGGCACAGCTGATGAAGGCATTTGCCACCAAGGCTGACAACATGAGTTATATGCCCTGGACCCACATGGAAGGAGAGAACCGCCTCCCACAGTTTGCCCTCTGACACACGTCCACATACATGAATTAGCATGCATAGGAAATAAGCACATATAATACAAGTTCTAACAAAAAGGAGGAATGTTCTCAGTGGAACTGTACTGGGTGCTTTTCTGAGGTCTGCCTCTGTATGGAGGCTATGCCTGAACACATGATTCAGAGTGGAGCCCTGGGCGCCAAGGCTGTTTTCACTCAGCATGCTCAGACGTATCTGTGTCCACTTTCCCAGCACAGAATGGCTGAAGTGTACCCTCACTGCATGTTAAAAAAGTAATCCTTCAAAATGGTATTTTATAATAAGACTGAAAATTAACTGTATAAAAATGGTTGAAGCTTCAGTTGGATCTAGGGTTGCGTACCTGTAATTCTAGCTATCAAGAGGCAGGAATGAGGGAGGGTAGGTGTGTGTGTGGAAGGTGGAGTGTGTGGGTTGAAAACTTTTGTGCACATGTGTCAGGCTCTGGCAACTTGGGATAGCACTCCAATGCAGAACCTGTTGGAACCTATTGAGAGGTTAGGCCAGTACTAAGTAGTTGTTGATATGATGCTTCATGGCGACTTTTGATGGCATGAGTCACATTATCAATTAATATGATCACTGATGAAATGGTAATGTAATTGGCAGACATAGCAATTAGGGGCTCTGTGCATGTTTGCCCTACCAGGTTTCCCTCAAGGCACGGAACATCAGGTGACTGAAGCAAGCATAAATGAATGAGATGCACCACTAAGAGGCTTCATGTGAAGCTGACATCCAGCTCTTAATTCATGTAGCCAGTAAGTGGATGAGTATCCAGTCACCATAACTGCTCAGTCTGTGGGGTGCACAGCAAATGCTTGCACTCCCAAGACACATGTTTTTCTGTGTGAAGATTTGGAAGGGCTTGTGGGAGGCTCTCCCCTCCCCTGCCCACCCACCCCCCTTCCCATGTGACAGGAGTTGGGTGTTTATTTTTGCTCCCATCATCTGAGGATGCTTTTGTCCTTTGAAGATAATGTGATTTCAGACAAGGAAATGGGAGCCTCCTGTCTACCTCTGTAATTTCCTTCCCACTGAGTTAACACCCAGCCCTCTGCTAGCATTCCTGTCTCTTCCCATGTCTAGTGTCCCAAGAACAAACAGCAGTGGCAGCTTCCTTCCTCACCTGTGACCTGGCACCACATCTATCAGAGAGTGGGCCTAGACATAGCCCAGATATGCCTGGGAGAGGCTCTCTGTTCTCCTGTCAGGAATATGACATGAGAGGAACATGGGACAGAATCTGTGTCTCTAAGTTCTCGTGTCATTAGTTCTTTAGCTGATTTGGCTAAATGCGTGGGCATTTTAGGCATGGAATAAATACCAGAGAAGATATTATGGGATGAATACTGGAAAGCATTTCAGTGGCGCACACTTTGCGGAGAGCTGTGGACAGCTGGGTTGTTTCTATGCTAGCTCAAGTGTGGCACCTCTTTGGAGATTGCGGGGGAGGGGAGTTCCTTTTTCATTGTTGCTTTTTTCAATCCCTCTGCTAAATTTTTCTGCCCTGGTTAAATGTTTGCTATAATTAAAGTGGTACAGAAAAATACTGAGGGAACCTCTTTAGAGGTTTTTGAGGAGACCCCTTCTTATTAGAGATCTATGTGGGGAAACATTGGCTTGTGCAGTTGAGAACATTCACCTGGGAGAGGGAGAGAAGGGAGCACTCATGAGGCTGAGCCACGGACACTCAGACGGACACACAGACGGACACACAGGAGGACGCTGTCATGCTTAGTACTTCCTTGATATATGTTGACAAATTACCTCCATAAAGAAAAAAAAGCAGATGCTTCATGATATCCTAGCAATTCTTACAACTAGCTGGGGTTCCAAGCATGGTTCAAGAAAGGTATATGAGACCTCAGTTCATACCTTGCCCAGCCATTGCTGTGTAGAAATTTCCCATGGTCCACCAGTGTGATGTACATCTTTAACCCTAGTACTTGAGAGGCAGAGGCAGGTGGATCTTTGTGACTTTAATGACATCAGTGATTTCCAGATAAGCCACAGTTATGCGAAGAAACTGTCTTTTAAAAAAAAAAATCACAGTTCATTAGTGCATCATTTGGATATAGGATCAGGACCAAAGAAGAATTTGGTTATTTCTTCAACAGTTTTACAATGGTACTAGTGGGTTTTGATATGTTTAATTTAACCATGGGCTTCGAGCTTGAGGCGTCTTATACGTTGTTACTGTCCCATACTCAGTCATTGGTCAGGTGTCTGAAATGCTCATGGAGGGTGTAGGCTTTGAGCCCAGTGCTCTGTCCATGCTGGTAGTGTGTATCGTACCCTCATCTAGAAGGTGGCAGTTGCCCACCAGGGTCCTGGGAATGAAATGCAGATGTTTAAGTCTGGCCCCAAACCATCCTTGCAGGTGGATCTTTTCCTGCCGTAAACATCCGCCAGTGGATTTACATCACCATGACAGAATGAGCTACTTAAAATGCTCCGTCTTTAATGCTAACACTATTCTAAAATGAGTATCTTCTTCCACCAAGTGCACGAACCAGTTTCTCCACAGCGAGCATTGTCATTGTCCAAGACTATCTTCTGAAGGGGAGGCCACACACTAGGCCTTCTCTTTTCTTGAAGGAGTCATCGGAGGTGAACACTGACCCACATATTCATTGATTTTTTTCCCCTCCTTGTCTACTTAAAATTTATTTCCTCCTAAGCTCCCTGCTTTTTTATTGTCTATTCTGAAGTGTTTTGTTTTTATAGCAAGATAGAAGCTCATATTCCATTGTCTAATGCCAAGAGGCCAATATTAGTCCACCATTTTTCTCATCCTCAGTTACTGGTCAGGTGCTTAGCTATGAATATATACCTAAGCAGTTATGCCACATTTTAACAGCTTTCTAAAATTAAAAATTAAATGTAAAAAAGAAAAAAATAAATAGAATACTTTTCCTGTTGCTGCTGCTGCTGTTCTTCCTCTTCCTCTTCCTCCTTCTCTTCCTCCTCCTCTTCTTCTTTCTCTTGTATTAGGAGCCACATGTGAGTCTTCCTGCTAGAAGGCACACGTTCCACCACTAAAGATTACTTCCAGCCCAATAATAACTTCTGTCAAGTGATAGCTTCTGATGCTCATTGCTAGGAAATCTTCATTTTAAGGAAATCTACAGAATGAATTATTGCTGTTTTCCTCCAGTGTCCCTTGGGGAGGCCTGTGGACAGTGGCTCCGGTATAGCACTGATCAGGAGGGTTCTGAAGAAAATAGACAGCATACTGAATAGAAATATGGGAGTTCACATCCCATGGCAGGAACCAGTAGTTTCTCAAGCCATTGTCCGAGTGGACAAAAGTGTCACAGCAAGTTCCAGGAAGATATCTTTTACTCTGGCTAATGCCCTAGAATGTTTTAGTGACCTTTTCCCTCTTTTTCCCAAAGCAGCAAAGAAACCCACAAGCTTCTGGGTCCTACCCCCTGCTCTACCTTTTGTAGGACTCTGCTGTTCTGCACACCATGATTTTTGCTCCTATAAAATCACTTTTAAAAACAGACATTTCCCCATAAATCCTGTTTGTTGGCAGCCTTCCTTTATTTTGTGTTCTCGGTTATTGAAAGTCAGCCTCAAGGCTGTGATCTTCCTGTGGCATGCTGTGACTCTCCCTGGGCATGAGGAAGCCTCTCCTCGGCCTCCCTTTGAGCACACACCCAGTGAATTAAACTCCTCCTGAAATGCCGTATGCTCGGCCCTGACCACATACACACCACTTGAGCATCAACCAGAGTCCTCAGGTCAAGATGGACTTCTTCCAATGGAGTTGATGAAAGTAGAACAAAATAAGATGAATAAGCCAACACTGCACATCCTAGTCCTATAATCTAGCGCCCTCTCATTTCTTTAGTGTTTTAAATGCTATGTATGAGAGTGTTTTGTCCACATGCATGTACATACACCACATGAGAGCCACAGAGACCAAAAGAGGACATCTGATCTCCAGGAACGGTTGTGAGACACTACGTTGGTGCTAGGACCCTAACTCAGGTCCTCTTGGAAAGCAGTGCACTCCCTTAACTGCTGAGCCATCTCTTCAACTCCTCATTTTGCTTTTCTGAGACAGAGTAGCCCAGTCTGACCTAGAACTACTGTAAATTCTCTGCCTCTGCTTCCCAAGTCCTAGGATTGAGTAATAAGTCTGAGGTATCACACCAAACATTTGTTTTTACCCCGCCCTTCCTTTCTCTCCTCTCCCCTCTCCTTTCCTCTTCTCTTCTCTTCTCTTCTCTTCTCTTCTCTTCTCTTCTCTTCTCTTCTCTTTCTTTCTTGCCAACAAGTTCTCTTCCTTTGCTCTAGTCTCAGGTGTGCCTAGAAGGGCCAGCCCTAGAGTGGAATGTATAATAGTTTCTTCCATCTCTTTGATTCCCATGAGGCAAGCCCCTGTAGTCTCCTGCCCATCCCCTTCTCTTCATCCTCTTGCCATCTTGTGGCAGGTGGAGAATGAAGCAGGCTTGAGCCAGGTGGCCGAGTATCTGTGCCTGCTTTGTCATGACACAGAGAACCTAAGCGCACAGGCTGAGATGGAATCTTGGGTGAGGCAAGAGTGTAGCCTGGAGACCACGTGTCCCTGGAGCTGCACTGCTTCTCAGCTGCGCATCGAGGTTTGATGTAGTTGCTCGGGAAGATGAGAAATCGTAAGCAAACGCACATTTTACAGACTTGTTCATTGTTTGAATCCAGTTTCCTCTCACCCTGGGTGTAGAATCTGATTGCAATAAAGTCATAAATAAAAAATAATCAATGTCTCCAACCCCATTCCAATGGTCTAGCGTGTTAACGTTAAGTCTGGGTTCTAGACTATCAGGTTCATTTTTGGTGTTTCATTGATTGTTCAATATCAGAGGCAAGTTTTAGCCACAGAAGAGGTTGTAATATTTGGTCCATATGTACCTGCTACCAATTCTACATATTAATTTCAAATCATTTTCCTGTCCAGCCTAGTGATCCATTAGCCACAGTCTTTTTCCAGCTTGCCAAGTTGATGTTCTATGGGAGACAATAAGAGTAGGTAGGAGGCAACTCAACAGAGGCCCATAGGACTGAAAGATGTTCTTCCGTATTCTCTGAAGCCACCAGAGATTTCCAGTCTTCCTCCCTAACATTCCTCACTCCTATTTCTCTCCCTTTTCCCATGTATACATGGCATGAATGAATATTTGTATCTGTCCACTTATGATTCACGCTCCTTAAATTCTCTTGAATGTCATTAGTTGAGTTAGTTAGCTTCTGCTGTAATTAAACACCCAAGATAATTTATCTTATGAAGACTAAAGGTTTCTTGGGGCTCAGAGTTTTAGAGGCTCAGGTCTGTGATTGGTTGGCCTCTGCTTTGGGAAGCCTGTGGTGAAATGGTTCATCATCACAGGAGTATATGGCAGACAGCAGCTGCCCAATTCATTTCAGGAATAAAAAGAATGGAGGTTGGGGGCTGGTGAGATGGCTCAGCGGGTAAGAGCACCCGACTGCTCTTCTGAAGGTGATAAGTTCAAATCCCAGCAACCACATGGTGGCTCACAACCATCCGTAACGAGATCTGCCTCCCTCTTCTGGAGTGTCTGAGGACAGCTACAGTGTACTTACATATAATAAAATAAAATAAATCTTTAAAAAAAAATTAAAAAAAAAAAGAATAGAGGTCAGAGTTGTGCTCTCTCTTTCCAGAGCACAGCTCCAGTGGCATGAGCATGCTTTCAGGGCACCCACCTCCTCAAGCCTCTGTCCTCAGTGGCACAGGCATGCCCACACAGCACCCACCTCCTCAAGGCTCTGTCCCCAGTGGCACAGGCATGCCCACACAGCACCCACCTCCTCAAGGCTCTGTCCTCAGTGGCACAGGCATGCCCACACAGCACCCACCTCCTCAAGGCTCTGTCATCTCCCATAGCACCATCCTGAGGGGTCTTAACAGGTAGGCCTTGGGGTGACTTCAGGATACAAACTATAAACTGGCATGGTATAGCATATCTTTAATCACAGCTCTGGGAGCAAAGATAAGTAGGCCACTGTTACTTCAAGGTTAGCCTGGACTCCATAGAGAGTTCTAGAACAGCTAAGGCTACATAGAGTGACCCTACCTCATGAAAAAGAAATCCAAACTCAGGCTGCTTGTGCTAACAGAGCTAGATCTTGCCTGCTTCTGGTTACTAAGTTGTATGGCGTGGGCATCTCCTCTTAAGTTCTCAGGGATGGGCTGTCCTCTGAGATAGGATGCATGACATCCACGGCATAGCTTCCAGCCATGCGAGAAGAAGGTCTTATTTCTTGCAGGAGCTCAAAATGTTCCTGTGGCAATGTTTGTTTAGAACTTTGCAAGGATTTTTAAAATGATAAATAACACCAGACATTGTGGTGAGGCTGTTTCTCTCCACTCTCAGACTCGGGCACAGTGTCCTGGTGAGATTGAAGAGCGCAGTTGTATTCATCTTCCCCTCAGAGCTGCTTCCTTGATTGGCATATATTCTCTTCTTTTGCTTTGTTTTGTCAGTCAAGTGTGAGATTTAGAGATGACATCCTACAGGTTTAGAAATTCCAGAAAACACTAATAGAGAAAATGAAGCCAAAACACTCTTGGATAGTAAGAAGGGCTTTCAGTCTTGTTCCCTGGAAATTGCTTTTCTCTTGACAGTGACCGAGGCTTTCCTTGTGTGTTGCTTGGGAGATGATGATGAAGTCCCCAGTGTTCACAAGGCCCTGTGAAGACATTGGGATGTCAGTGCCTGTGTAATCTGGATCTTTTAGAATTGAAGATTTGAGCCTCTTTCTTGCTTTCCTATGACCACTTTGGTAAGGACTAGAATCCACTTCAGCTTTTTCATAAGCTGCTGGGAAGCAAGAAAGCTTGACTTGGGAAAACTATAAGATCACGTGTGACAGACCATGTCAAAATGCAGACCTTTCTTAACAGAATTATTATATAATTCATATTACACTAGGTTAATTTCTTAAAAAACAAACAGAAACACCACTACCCACAGCAACCTAAAAGTAGATTTTTTTTAAACAAACTGATAAGCTTTCTCTATGGAAAATGGAATATATATATATATATATATATATATATATATATATATATATATATTGTTTGTTTGTTTTTTCGAGACAGGGTTTCTCTGTGTAGCCCTGGCTGTCCTGGAACTTACTCTGTAGACCAGGCTGGCCTCCAACTCAGAAATCTACCTGTCTCTGCCTCCCAAGTGCTGGGATTAAAGATTAAAGGCATGCGCCACCACGCCTGGCTGGAATACATTTTTATTTTTAACAGTTTTCCCTACTGATATTTTGTAAATTTTTTGTGGTTAGTATGCTTTACTTATAAATAGTCTTCATTACTTAAACATCTCAATTGAAGAAACAAGGTTTTCTTGGAGTTGTGAATGGCTGTATGTTTTATTAATGGGTCTGCATGATCTTGGGGGAAGAACAAGCTAGTTCTCACAAGAGGACAATGGAGCAAGCCTGGCTCCTGTGGGTCTATGCCTGTTCTCTCTCCTTTCCTCCCCCCATTCTCCAGAGAAGCTCACATCAATGTCATGCTCTTAGTCTCTAGAACTGAACTAAATCAACCTTATTTTTCTGCAAATTAAAAAAAATGATGATATAGAAGTAATTGATGAACTTCATGTTTAAATCTAAGTCCTATCCCCAAGATGACATATCACAAATATGCAAGTCTTCCAAAACCCAGGCACACATTTAATCTGAAACACTTCTGGCTTCAGCTGTTTTAGGTAAGACACTCTCAGCCTATTTAATCTCTTTAGAGGAAATTTTATTGTCTATAGAAAAATTGGAAAGGAGATGATGTGGAAGAATGTTTATAAATTACATGGTTTTGCCTTTAAGCAATCAATGGGCTCCCAGCAGGATCCAGGTAGTGTCACTGGTACTCAGTGTTTTTTGTTGATGGTACTTGAATCTAGGTGCAGAATTACATAGCATGTCATGGAACATCTCAGCAGATTAAGCAAGGAGGTCCTGGTGTGTTCCTGACTAGCCAAAGAAGCAGGAGAGAGGGGGAGAGCCCTCCATCAATTGTCTAGCTACATGGTGTTGCCTTTCCTAGACAGTGTGTATAATTCTCTCTTCTAGTCTTTTTTTTTTTTTTTTTTTTTGGTTTTTCAAGACAGGGTTTCTCTGTATAGCCCTGGCTGTCCTGGAACTCACTTTGTAGACCAGGCTGGCCTTGAACTCAGAAATCCGCCTGCCTCTGCCTCCCGAGTGCTGGGATTAAAGGCGTGCGCCACCACGCCCGGCTTTCTCTGCTAGCCTGGGTTTTTGTTGTGACTCTTAATCCCACGTGCTTCTTGTGGTAGTGCCAGGGATCAGCCCTAGGGCTGCCTTCTTGCTAGGCAAGTGTTGTACAGCTAAGCTACACCCCCAGGTTCCTATCACCTCTTACCTTACAGTGCCTTTGGCAAAACTGAGGCAGGTATTGTGTTTTGTGTAACATTATAGCTTCATTGTAATTTTATCCTTCTGTAAGTCGGAAAATCTTTGGGTGTTTGTCTTCTTTGCAATCTGCTTCGTAAGCTGTCATTTGGTTTCCATAGGATGAATCAAATCATTCATATCAACACGAGAACCTTATTGAAGAGAGACGTAGCTGCCTGTGCTTGATTACCCTCGCTGGGAATTATCGAGGTCAAGCTACTCTTGACATTAGGAACTTGATTTTCTTCGTCAAACCACAGTCTTCTTACCTATAAATTAAAATCCTTGAAGGCGTTCCTGTGAAGACTGAGAACAAAGAGAAATGTGAGGGCAGCTGTAGAAGTGTGTCTGTGTCACTCACGCAGCTGGCACACCTGTGTTTGCTTGTGTCTTCATTTGGATTTTCGGTAGGCTCAGAATCTCAGCTCTGTCATGAGCGCTGAGCGATACTGAGATCTGTGTGGGAACTCACTCGGAAAAGCTTGCTTGAGGATGCTGCTTGTCCTGGGAAGGGAAAGGTGCGTGGATCCTGAAGTTTGCTCACCAGCTTGGACATGGCATTAGGAAAGATCTCTAGGGTTGTCTTCTGGCCTCTAAAGATAACACACACGCACATGTGTAGCTGTTCACTTGTGCATACACATGCATGCACACACACACACATACACTCTCTCTCAGGTACCTCCTTTACAAAAATAAAGTGCAGCAGCAACAAAGCACATTTTACATCATATGTATTCAAGTCATTTGCTCATTATTTTTTATTCACCTTGAGCCACCAGGATTATGAGGGTGGGAAAATGTAATAATTTCCTATAGAATTGTTGGTGACTGCTGTTGATGAGCTAGTGGGCATCTCTCCATTCTCACTGAAGCTCTCCAGAGTAAAGTTTGTCATTTGGCAGCTGTTTCCTTCCGGTTACAAACTCACCCACCTGTCCACCTAGAGCTGCCCTGGTGAAGGATTCTTTGCCCTTTGTTGGTGAGCGTGCACTGGTAGGAGTCTCAGCGGCTCTTCCCAGCTCCATTCCTATGATTTGCTGTGGCCTTTGCTTCCTGGTAAACTTCTCCACGACCTCCATGGCCAGCATCCCTCTCGATGTCTCTGTATTTTGAGAGGGCCATTTCTGTGCTGCAGTAGGCAGGAGCTTGTCTCCTGGCCACTGCCTTGCTTTAGGCTGAATATTCCCTCTGTGTAGCTCAGTAGCCCAGGCTTGGGGGAAGGTGCTGCTTCATGTATTGAAGTCCTCCCATGTTTCTCCTCTTTTTCTTCCAGAGGTAATAGCTCCTCTCTGCTCTGACTTTCACATCCCTTCAGGGTCCTCTCTCATCCCGCCCACTTTCAATAGTTAACTACTTTTTACTTGCTAGCAATTCTTTGTATTAAAATTTCCACATTCAAATTACTGGTGTGGTTTCTGTCTCCTGATGGGACCCCGGCTGGAAGAAAAAGGGTAAGAGAGAAAGCCACTCACAAGAACGAATTAATTGCCATAGAATTACCAACTCATGACTGGTGCCCTATTTTTCTCAACATGCTCAATCACTGATTTTACTTTAGTCTGGATTACATCAGACATTCTGTAATCAGGTGCCAAATATTCTCACCAGCATGACTGCATCGAGTGCAAAATAAGTAAATATCCTTTTATGATTCAGTAATACGAAGCCATTTATCTGCTCAGCAGAGAGTTATTCAACAGCGTCTGCAAACTCGCAATAGAGAAGGTGCTTAAAAAAAAAAAAATCAAGACTCAGGTCCTGCCTTTCAAGTTTCTTAAGGAGCTAGGACCTGTGTATATGGACGGCTATTGAAGGAGGCAGCTGAGTGCATTCAGCCTGCATGACATTTGCATGGCCTCCTATTTCTAGACTAAGTGATGTTGCAGGCAGTACTCTGTCCTGTAGGATCCACTTGCATTTCTAAGTGCCTAGGCATTCACTTGTCTTTTTGGTTGTTTTCCATTTTCTCTACATTCATAAAACTTGTTTCTGAGAAATTCAAGAGCTATAAATCGGTAACTTTTCAGTGACCACTGAAAAGATATAGTTTGTGACAGTAGGCTTCTAGAGTAGTGTCTGAATATTGAGCAGTGTCTGAATATTGTATGCTCTGGGGCTGGAGGCTACATCCCTTGGACTCTGGGGATTCCTAGAAGCCAGCTGATCAGAGTGAGGGCTTTGGAGTATGGTGTAGTGTGGAGATCAGCAGATTCAAAGGGGAAATGGTTCTTGTGTAGACAAAATTTGTGTAGCTACATTGACAGTGTCTTCTATCTCTGAATACACACAAACTCTATACAATAATATTTAGGCAGCCACCACCCTAGAATTGTTCTGGCCAGTCTCTTCTGTAGAACTGTGTTCTCCATGCTGTCAAGGAGTTAAATCACTCTGACAACCTCAGCCCTCGGAGCTATGAACCATTGCTGGAGATGGCGCTCTGGACAGCCCCAGCTCTACTCTTCTTAGAAATGTTCTTCGAATGTGGTTGATCAACTGCTGGGAAATGCTGTCCAATCTAGTGTATTTTCCTAGAGACTGGCTGCTTTAGTGGAATAAAAGCTCTCCGAAAAATGCTGCAGGAAAGGGAACCTGTCATTTACAAACAGTAGCCCTGAACTGGTATTCATGGGTCCTTTGCTTCCCCGTATACCAGCTGTCCCTACACTTAACAATAAGTACCAGGGATCTGACTATTTCCACCCGTGTCCTTCTACACCACAACCTGATAGTGAGTATGAAAATTTAAGAGTATTTCTCATGTCTCTGTGCTCCTTGAGGATTTGAAGAACTAAATACTTAGATGGACTTAGATGGAAACTGTGGATATAGGTTGTAGGAGACTTGTGATGAAGATTCACAGTAGCTCAAGTTACTGGCCATGATGTTAGATTGAAGCCCACTGCATTGTGATTATGGTGAAGTCTCTCGCTCTGGCTCTGTTTGCAGGAACTGCAGCATGAGGAGAACTGCTAGTTCTACATGGAGAATTGCTTGCTTCACATGGAGGCTCTTTGTTGGTACTTGGTGTAGTGTAGTGTATGGGCCTTCAAAGCTTCACTGAGCTGTTAAGTGTTACTTGTCAAAGAGTTAGTGCCATCAGGGAATGATGCCAGCCAGGTGTGTAAAGGCCCATCTGGTGTCCTTTGAGAGACTTAACTCCAAGGTTAAGTGGGAAACACTTAATGAGATGTAAGCATGCACCCACCCACGCCTGTGAGCAGAGGTCCTGTCAGAGTGAGAAAGAAAAAACAGCAACTCACACCAAGGTGTCCCCTCTAGTTTGACACCAGATGTCGATTCTTGAACCTTTCTCTGCGTCCATTCTTGCACCAGTCACATCAGAATCTCTTTCTTCAGGTCTGTCTGCCTGTCAGCATAGCTGAAGTTGCCTAAAATCTCATGAAGAATTACATGGAAGAAAATAAAGATTCCTGGCAGAGAGCTCATGGACTCTGCATCTATCTGAGAAAATGGTTCTTGTTCTTAGGTCAGGGTAAGGCTAGGTTCCGCATAGTCCCCCAAGAGACTCAGTGTTGTCCCCTTCTTCCTCTACCCAATTGCATGTGATAGGACACAGAAAGGAATGTAACCCTACTGTCACACGAAGCTCTGCTTTTCTATCACCTGACAGGGAATCTGAACCACAGAGACAGCTGGACACCAAGGTGCCTTGTTACCCCCATTGGCCCTGGGTTGGTCTTTACCGAAACACATTTGCTGTCACAGGGGTGTGGATAAATTCAATCCTTTTAAATTCATACATGTTCTAGTTTCCTTTCTGTTGTTGTGGCAAACACCTTGACAAGAAACAGCATGGGTTAGGAAAGGGTTTACTTGACTTACAGCTGCAGGTTACAGTCATTGTCCACGCAGCTCATGTCTACTTCCCATCCATAGTCAAGAGCGAGAGAAATGGTGCTGCGCTTACTTAGCCTCGTCTACTCTCATAGAGTCCAGGATCCCATGCCAGGTAATGGTGCCACCCACAAGGGGCTGTGTCATCCTGCAGCAATTAACAATCAAGGCAATCCCCAAGAGACACATCTACAGTCCAACAGGATCTAGACAATCTCTCAATTATAAAACTCTCTTCCCAACTGATTCTAGATCAGCACTTCTTAACCTGTGTGGGTCACAACCCCTTGTACATGGTACATATCAGATACTTACATTATGATTCATTACTAGCAAAGTCACAGCTCTGAAGTAAGAACAAAACAGTTTTATTGGTGGGGTCACCACAGCATGAGGAATGCTATTAGAGGTGTTAAATGTTGTTAGGAGGGTGAACAAGCACTGTTCTAGATTGTTGTAGATTATGTCTGTTGACAGTTACAACTAAACAGTACAGTCCACTTGAGCCCATAATGAGTCTATGACAGCCAGAACTTTGTAGAGCTCCTGTCCGTAAAATAAATAAATAACCAGGGTGGGTAGCTGCTGGTTAATGAGTCCTAAGGTTAATCCCTGGAATACATGTCTGTAGCTACTCAAACACACACAATAATTGTGTCTATAGACATTTCAGTTAACATGAAAGTCTGTTAAGGAAAAGGTGGAATGCTTCAATCCTGCCATAAAAAGGGAACCACTTATATTTGATCTTTCTTCTATTAGGTATTTTAAAGCAGATTTATGAACCATGCTACCTATGTAAGGTGAAACTTACCTGCTAAATAGCTTTGACCCTAGCCATATATGATGACCATGTCTGACTGTTTGCAAATGTCACTTTTCCTTAAACATTTTTAGCCACTGGATAGTGTCACTCTAAATGCTATTACCAATACTTATGTAAGTAGTGGGTAATTGGTAGACTGTTAGTTGTGTTTTTGTTTTTGTTTTTGTTTGTTTTTTTCCTATAATGAACAGCACAGAAACAGAAGTGTCACATTCATGTTTGTCCCACTACTCAATTTCCAAGTATTTTCCCCTTTATATTCTTAGAACTAAATGTCAATCAGAATACTCAGATTCTAAATATACCTGGTACATACACATCACAGTACACTAAACAAGTTTGCCAGCACGCACTCAGTAGTCATTCCATGGGGACTGATTTAAGTTCGGGAGGAGCTCATTGTTGTTCCACAAAAGGTTCTTGTGCTGTAACCATATCATCTCTTCGTCTCCACCCGACACAGACGTCCAGTGTGTGAAGACCGAAACGTCAGAGCAGGCTAAGGAATGCTGACCTCTGGAAAGTTAATTTTTAAAGTGATTTATTTCAAACTCAAATTACCTATGGTAATTTATACTCTTGGGCTGCTTTAGTTGTGTGGAGGCCTAGTCAGAGTTTGTATAATAGATTTCCAAGGAATCCATAAAGTAAAGATTTTTCAGGCTATCATCATGTTAGCTTCCTTGCATGACATTCTACCCCCTGATTATTCTGAACCCTAATGGCCTGACTACCAACCAGCCAGCAGTTTAATCTCCATCAGGTTCCACTAAAGATGCTATGGAGAGTATCTGAAATTCATAGATAAGCTTCCTCTTGCCTTATCTCTTGACATGAATGCAGATGACTAAAAATCTCATGCAGAAAATGCACCCCCACCTTGGGGAAAGATTAAAGAATATCTCTGGTTCAGACTCTCAAGTAGGTTGTGGTCTCTACTATGGATCAACTGGTTTCTAAGTGGTGGAGAAATAAGCAGGTAGGGACCTCTGAAATGACTTAGGAAAGAGGAAAGACCATGAGACTCATGCTTGCTTTCTGAGAACTAAACCCAAGACCATTATTAATTTCTGTTTACTCTTTAGAATTTGATTAGAGAAGAGAGCATGCCAGGCATAGCACTGATTGACCAGAGGCATTTTCTAATGATTTGGAGAGGATGCAAAAAGGAGGTTATTCAAAATGAGTTCATGAGCTGGGGGTACCAGAGAGTTCATGAGCTGGGGGTACCAGAGAGTTCATGAGCTGGGGGGTACCAGAGAGTTCATGAGCGGGGGTACCAGAGAGTTCATGAGCTGGGGGTACCAGAGAGTTCATGAGCTGGGGGTACCAGAGAGTTCATGAGCTGGGGGGTACCAGAGAGTTCATGAGCTGGGGGTACCAGAGAGTTCATGAGCTGGGGGTACCAGAGAGTTCATGAGCTGGGGGTACCAGAGAGTTCATGAGCTGGGGGTACCAGAGAGTTCATGAGCTGGGGGTACCAGAGAGTTCATGAGCTGGGGGTACCAGAGAGTTCATGAGCTGGGGGTACCAGCGAGTTCATGAGCTGGGGGTACCAGAGAGTTCATGAGTTGGGGGTACCAGAGAGTTCATGAGCTGGGGGTACCAGAGAGTTCATGAGCTGGGGGTACCAGAGAGTTCATGAGCTGGGGGTACCAGAGAGTTCATGAGCTGGGGGTACCAGAGGAAGGTGGTGCTTAGTCTCATATCTGTCTTACTTACCCAGTCAAACGTTCTGTATATTATAAGCAACTTTTTCAATTACAATAATAGCCAGTGTCATGAGGGGCTTATTCTATAAATGGATTATTGCATCAATTCTCATGACAGCCATTAAAGGGTTTATTGTTGATATCATATTTCCAAGTTAAGGGAATTAAGTCTTGGGGAGGTTAAGTGGTTTGGCCAGCCCAACCCAAGTTCTTATTTTTGACCATGATGTTCTGGCAACTTCTGTGGTGTTGAGGCAAATTCAGCATCTGTTCTAGTACTGGGCATATGCCTTTTTGTATCTTGGGATAGGGTTGAAGTTGAGCCTCATTGCTATGCTGCCTCCCTTCTTACATCCTGCTCAGATTTCTTTGATTTTGAAAACTCTTCCATAAACTGCGTCAAACTGGTAGCTATTTCTGCCATAGGGAGAGAATTTCCACCACCAATGCCCATCACTTGATAAATAGTAGTCAAGGTATTTCTCTGTGATGGGATTCTCTATAGCACTGATAAGTGCCCCTGTCTCCTGAATGCTGGGATCAAAGGTGTGTGTCTTCACACCTGTATAAACTAAGAGCCATTGTATCTTTGTGTTGCTTCTTAGTAAAACTACTTATTGCTACCAACATAAATGCGTCACTTGCCTGAAAACCTTGAGAAGGGCATAATCAGTCACTTTAAAATAGCATTTCAGATTCAGCACATCAATTTATGTCACTGAATCTAGCACACTCAGTCCAGGAGACCTCTCAGGGTTGTAATTGTTCTCACCTGCTATGCCACTAAGCATGGGAACCTACACCCCAAGACTTTAGTTTTATTAGAGGCTCATGCCCCCATGGATTACTCAAGAAGCCCTTTGCAGGGCTTTAATTTGTTTGTGAAGTCAAGAAAACCTATGATGTGCTTACAAAGGTTGCCTCCAAAATAATAGAACTAGAGAGATTAAAGGTAGTGATCCCAGGAGGTTGAGCATCTGCCTTGATGGGGTAAATTCTCCACACTGTCCTATGCACAGAAGACCTGCACTGTACATATGTCACAATCCTGTTCACTCACTATGCAGCCTTTCTGAATCACTTGGCAGCCAAACAACACTCCCATGAAAAGCTGTTCTAGGTATGGTATGGTGTTCATGTGATGCTTACAAATAGCTAGAGAGTACTGGGACTTGGGCAGTTTCCCTTGTCATGGTAGGGAGACTCCTTGTGTACTAGGCAAACCCTCTAGAATGACCATCGTCAGTCATTCCTCAAAGAAGTTTTGAAGTGGGGAGGCACTGGGATTCCTACTTCAGGGTATCATCAAACAAATTCAGTCTGGCTGATCTGCTAATGCTTCATCTGCCAGTGTTTACATCAATGTTGGGAACTGTTTACATCACTGTTTTTAAAACCTTGCAATAGGGAGAAAAATCTCCCTTTTGTGGGCTGGGGATGTAGCTCAGTTGGTAGAGTGCTGACCTAGCACGTAGGAGGCCCTGGGTTTCAGTCTTAAGCTCTCCATTGTTGGGGTATGCCCACCCATGAACCGAGTTCTCTGGAAGGCGAACTGGGGATGAAAGAGACTAGATGGGAGAGAAAAAAGGATGCCAAGACGATTCCCTGTTCAAGGCATCTCTAACTTTACTCAAGAATCTTTCTTGGTTATATGAGGGTAGGCCCTGCCCCCAGCCAGTCCATGCAAGCACCTGGATTCAGTCAGCAGACACCTGGATGTAGCCTGAAGTCCGGAGCACTGTGCATTGTCTCAAGGTTGTCTCAGCAGGAAGCAGGATCTGGGCGAGGTATGGTGACTGGTAGTAGGGTCTGGGAGGCAGTTAGCACAACAAAGGAAGCCAGCCTTAGCTGGAAAGCCACACCATGGGTGGCTTCAGGTGGCCTGCCTTCGGTGGCAACAGGTCTGCTCTAAGACTGAAGCAGGCTGGGGAGGGGAGTACACTCCATAATTAGTTATATTAACCTGTACAGTCTGGAGGTTCAGAAGTTCAAGGGCATTTTCCACTGTGTTCCTGGCCAGCCTATGTACAAGATCCTGTCTTTAGCCGTCAGGGGTAGTAGAATTGGTGGTGCACATAATTGTATGTGTTAGGGTTCTCTAGAGTCACAGAACTTACAGACTAAAGGAACTTATTGATGACTTGCAGTCTGCAGTCCAATTCCCAACAATGGTTCAGTAGTAGCTGTGAATGGAAGTCCAAGGATCTAGCAGTTACTCAGTCCCACACGGTGAACGGGCGAAGGAGAGAGAACTAGTCTCCCTTCTTCCAGTGTCCTTATATGATTTCCAGCAGAAGGTGTAACCCAGATTAAAGATGTATGCCATCACACCCTTAACAGGTTAAAGGTGTGTGCCATCACACCTTTAATCCCATATGATCTTGAGCTCCGAGATCTCTCTGTCTTAATCTTCTGGAATCCATAGCCCCTATGCTATCAAGATCTCCATACCAAGATCCAGATCAGAAACTTCTATCTCCAAGCCTCCAGGTTAGGGTCACCGGTGAGCCTTCCAATTCTGGATTGTAGCTCATTCCAAATATAGTCAAGTTGACAACCAGGGATAGCCCTACAATAATCTTTCAGATTAGTGCTTTATTTGGTTTTTGCTTTTGTTCTCCTCTTAGTATTTTGGGTTTTTTTGCTCTTATCCAAAGAATTAAAGATAAGGGTTCACATAGATTTGCAAGTATAACAAAATAACTTTACTTAGAGAAAAGGAGGGGAGAGAGATAGCTGTCAGGATTGAGTGCAGGCCACAGAAGTGAGAGTACTCTAGGGTCCATGCTACAGTTCCAGGCCAGCCTGAGCAGTTGCTGTGTCATGCTGTGCTTCTCTTCCTGGTGCTTGTCCTGAGCCCAGAGGGAATGGTTCCAGCAGAGGGTGCGGGTGAGAACAGATCTCTTACTCAGGGTTGATATTACTGAAAGAGCACATGCAGAAGCCCAGCTGGGCAGATTATTTTCAACCAGGTTAGGTTAGAGACAGATGGCTTTATTAGTGACTTTTCTCAATCTTGATAAAACACCTGATATAGACGACCTCAGGAAGGAAGGCTTCTTCTGCTTGCTGTGAAAAGGCTTCAGCCCACCGTCTTTGGCTCCATTGGTGCTGGGCCCATGGTGAGGCCAAATAGCAGAGTGATGGAGGAATTCAGAAGAAACCCTCACTCAAAGCAGGCAGGAAGCAGAGTGCTACAGGAGGGGCCAAGGCATGGAAGCTCCCCAAGTACCGTACCATGGTGACTTGTACCATGTTAAAGTTTCTCCACTTCGGAATAGTCTGTGTGGGACCTGAATGCATGAGAGCCCAAACCTTGTCATTGCCTCAGGAAATGCAAACAGACACACCTAGAAGTAGGCTTTAATGTCACCTCAGCACTGGCAATTGTATTAGTCTGGGTTCTCTAGAGTCACAGAAGTTAAGGAATTTATGCATTGAGGGAACTTATTGTGATGACTTACAACAGTCTGTACTCCAACTAACCCAACAATGGGCAGCT
Organism: Mus minutoides; assembly: GCA_902729485.2. Lineage (NCBI taxonomy): Eukaryota > Metazoa > Chordata > Mammalia > Rodentia > Muridae > Mus > Mus minutoides. The sequence continues at coordinate 1,202,559 of LR749933.1, read as the reverse complement.
GTTGATGGGAAGTCCAAGAATCTAATAGTTGCTCAGTCCCAAGAGGCAAGGTGTTTCAGCTGGTCTTCTGTATGAGCTGGAATCCTGAAGAAGTAGGTTCCAACAGATGTGCTGGCAAGTTAGTGCAAACAGTCAAAGAGTGAATCTTCCTTCTTCCAATGTCCTTATGTAGGCCTCCAGCAGAAGGTATGCTCAGATTAAAGGTGTGTACCACAATGCCGTGATCTGGGACTTGCTTTGTCCTAGGATGACCTTGAATTTACAGATCTCCTTGCCTTAGTTTCCTGGGATTAAAGGTGTGAACTATCTTGCCTGGGCCCTAAACTTTTCATGGCCACTGTGCCTCAAGATCATCATGCCAAGATCCAAGTCAGAAACTTGTATTTCCCAGCCCCAAGACCTGGATCACAGGTGAGCCCTCCAATTCTGGTTTGTAGTTCATTCCAATTATAGTCAAGGTGATAACCAGGAATACAGCAATGAAGATCAACCTAGGCTGGAGACAGCAGTGAGGAGCCTTGGACTCATCCAAGTCAGACCCCAAGGTGTGCTCAGCAGGCAGGATTATCTGGAATGAGCATTCCACCCTGGTTCCCTGGGTAAAAAGCTGCTAACATTTTCTTGAAGTGAAAGATTGGAAGATAAAAGATTAATGCGGTAGTGATTGAATTGTAACTTACTCACTCTATCTCAGGACCCCAAACAGTAGGTCTGTGTGTAACTAGAAGCAGAATAGATATGGATTCCTGTGTGTGTGTGTGTTTGTGTGTGTGTGTGTGTGTGTGTGAGAGAGAGAGAGAGAGAGAGAGAGAGAGAGAGAGAGAGAGAGAGAAGAACAAACCCTGATTTTGAATCTGTATCTACCAACCTGGTTTCAAAATCTTTACACTAGGTGTGAGAAGATGGATCATTCAGTAAAGTGCTTGCCATTGCAAGCTTAAGAACCTGGGTTCACATCCACACAACCATGTCAAAAGCCAAGTGTGATGGTATGTCCTGTAGGGCCAGTGCTGGGAGGCAGAGACAGAGAGATGCCTGGGGCTTGCTGACCAATCCATGTATTGTAGCCAGTAGCAAGCACTAGATTCAGGAAGAGACCTTGTCTCAAAAAATACGGCCAATAATGATTGAGAAAGACACTGTCTTCCTGGCCTGCACAAACACATTCCAACATGAACATGTACACATACACACAAACACACATAAGATAAATTAACTTAAAAATCCCTGCACTTAAACACTAACTGGCCTTACATACCAACTAGCTGTTTTAATGGGCTTGTTGCATTCAGCTTAGGAGATCCATCTGGTATGTGCTAAGTCATTTCTGCTTCTAGGCTCTTGTTAATGACAGCTTATAAGCCAAGTCTCTGAATGTTGCTCGGATTCTCTCCTCCCCATGGTGAGTCCTCCGCCCACCCCCATGGAACAGATGTAAAGTGCTGGAGTCCTGGTACCTGAGTGAGTGACTTTATGCTCTGTGGAGAAAGTCATATTATTTTCTCAAAGGAGAGAAAGTTGCCCCAGTGAGGCAGTGATAGCTGAGAACAAACTGTGGTTTTCCATTCCGTTCTGCTACAAATGGCATGTCCTATCAATCAAAGCCTGCTGGGAACAATTCTGTCTTTCCTTGTTGCAATTTAATTTTATCCTCTGCTGAACTCAGGTACATTTTAAATACAAAGCTGAAGTGCACGGCTCACATTCATCCAAGTCGTCTCTGAGATGGGATTGGACTCATTTACACTACCACTTAAGAGCCAGGGGTTCTTCTAATTAGTGGATGTAGATATGTTTACCCACTTAAATAATCCAATTGTAATGTCCAGGGCATTGCTTAACTAAGGCTCTTAAATCGAGTACTGAGACAGATTTAATAGTGGCCCTGATGCAGTTGTCACTGTTTTGTGAATGAAGAGTGCTGTTCAGATGAGTGAGCAGGTTTATTTCGGAGGATGGCAACAGAGAGACCGTGTCTCTCTTATAGTGGCAAGCAGCAAGCCTGTTATGTGGGAGAACCATTTGAAGCAGGGGGTGGCCTATGAGGTATTACTCAGGAGAGTGAATTGATACTTAATCCATCTTCAGAGACTGCATTAATGGAGCAATCATTCAGTCCTGAAAGGAAGCTGGAGTAGAAATACCCTCTGTGAAAGTAGGCTGCGGTGTGTAATGAGCTGCACTCAATTGCTGGGATTCTCAGCAGCTGCTCCTGCTGCCACTCTGTGCCCTGTACTGTGCCCAGTGACACCTTTCATGACGATGGCCTCAGATTCCATGCTGCCATTTACTGCTTGCCTATGTTTGGCTAAACATAAAAGCTGCTGAAATATCTCTGTCTCAGAATTGATTATTGATTATTGATTGCTCTGCTGGCTGACCTTTTCCACTATTGCCGCTCCGTTTTCCTCACTGGGAACTGACTTAGAATTGCATTGCCCCATCCCCACTGCTAGCAGCTGAGGTTGGCAAAGAGGCAAGACCAGAAGGATGGAAACTACCAAGTCTCAAGTCCCTTTAATGAGTTGGTATCACAGGGTAAGGGAGATGGCAGTGTGACAATAAGGTCCCTCTCATACTCTTTCAGACAGAACAAGATTGTCAGCTATACAAGCAGAGTGCCATAACTTGTTCAATGGCATATCCTAGTTAACACCCAAGTTTTGGCATATGGTTGTCTGTTGCGACATAACACATTACTACAAGTCTAACAGCTTAAACACAGCACACACCCATTGTGAAGGTTCTCACTTGTCCAGTTGACAGCTGGGGCTGAGGCTCACCTGAAACGTCACTTTCCAAATGATCTACTTCTAAGCTTGCCATGGTTGTTGGCCAAGGTCGCACCTTCAGGGGAACTTCACTTCTACCCTTCGCCAATGGCAAAGGTTACCTGTGTTTCCTGGTGATGTAGGCTTCTCCAACACGACTATGGAGAAAGTACCGATGCCAGACATCTAGCTGGGATTAGGATCTTTTCTAGCCACATCAGAGAAGCACCCAGTTGCTTTGCTTCATACTGTTGCATCAGTGTAAGCCACTCTAAGAACCAAGGTACCGGGAATTAGGGATTACTGGAGATCTTCCTAGAGCAATCCCAACCCAGCTTCTCATGGCTGTTCAGTACTTATTTGAATGAATAAGAGTAGAAAGCTGGGTACTTGTAAGCAGGCAAAGAGCAGCGTCCATTCACCTGTCAGCGCTAAATACTACAGCAGGTACATCCAACCTTTTGACATTGTGCCACAACATTGGCATCTACAAAGTTTGTATATGAGAACTTTGCACAGGATTTAAGAAAAAGTCACAAGGCTAGAGAGGTGGCTCAGTGGATAAGAGGACATGGAGGGACAGAGTTCAGATGCCCAGTAACCTCATAACAAGCTAGACATGGCCGTGTGTGCCTCTAGCCTGAGCCCTGTGGAGAGTGCAGACAGAAAGATCTCTGGGAAGTTTTGAACACTGCCCTTATTGAAAAATATCAGCAAGAGACCAGGATGGGAATAAGGCAGAGAACACAGAGGCAGAGGAAATTACCCAGTGCCTCACAAACGCATGCTTGTGCACACACACCCTGCCCCCCCACAGACATGCATGCACGTGCATCAGACACCAGCACACATACCATCAAAGAGCAGGCATACACCAGATAGATAGATAGATAGATAGATAGATAGATAGATAGATAGATAGATAGATAGATAGATAGATGATAGAGGGAATGAAAAAGCAAAGGTGAAAGGTCACATCTAATGTGTTTTGGTTGAAGTTGATATATGTATCACAATGTTTTTTAAATACCAATTTAAAAAATCTGTAATATTTTGTTTGCAATTTTGTGTCAGGCCCCATTCGTAGCTATCCTGGGGTTGCATGCAGCCTGCGGGCCGTGACTTGTAGCTCCAAGTCATGTCATTTTAATATTTTGTTTACCTTCTTCTTTTCTCACCCAGTGCTAAAGGCACTAAACTCAAGGAGTTCTCCATACAGCAGGTGCTGTCCCAGTAAGCTACCCCCCTCCAGGTCCCACTTAAATATTTTAGACATGCCACCTCTCAGCTAGTTCCCTGTTCTGCCTGCCTTCCTAATGTAAGCAATGGCGCTCTCTGCTCATGGAAAAGGATTTTCTCTTACCACAAGGATCAATCTGGCAACCCTTTGATCCAGTATGCCTTGTGTCTTGTATTTCTCATGCTGCATACATGGCGGGGATTTACAGCAGTCCCTACACAGCCCTGTCTGGATGCTGAGTCTTTTGTAAATGCGGTGCCTGGAGCAGCTTTTTGCTTGGAGGAAATGAAAAAGCAAAGGTAAAAGGTCACATCTAATGTGTTTTGGTTGAAGTCTCTCCCTATGCTGGGAAACAGCTGGCCCTGCTCTCTCCCCGGAGCTTTAGCTTTTGTTGGGGCATTGTGGTACATGGTGGGGGGATTACCAAGGGAGAGTAGGAGCTGTTCAGCACTGCCACACAGAGTAGAGAGACACTTCCAGGCCAGCCACTGAGCTCACAGTACACTGCTCTTTTGCCCCAGGCTCCCCTAGATAACATACGTTTTCTCTCTCTTTTATTTCAAAGGTCATGATAATATCACTGTGAGACTGTGAGCATTGCAGCTTAAGGCTCTAGGTGGAGCTTTACGGGTTTAGAATTTCACCTGTGCTTTTTGTCCAAGAGCCTGCACCCCTTGCAGAGGGCTAGCTTAGATGGAGCAGGTGGTGTCGTACCGTCAGCTGCTAGGAGACACATTTCAAGGCACAGAAGCCCATGTGACCCTGTGGTAGTACCATTTGCAGAATGCCTACCCTGCTCATCATATTCTCCTCCACTTCTGTGGCTTTGCATTGAGGGTGAGGTGAACTGAACACCACAGAAATGGACTTGACCTCCACACTGAAGACACTGTAATGCCCATGAACACGGGTCACTGCCTATGTGAACAGTAGTAAGAAAGCCCATCTAGGCACAGTCTGATGTCAGGTAGATCTGTGCCTTTTTCTGAAGATAAATAACTCATAAATTAACTAGTAACCATCAAGAATGCCATTTACCAATAATTAAGTCATGACAGGGGAGTTCAAATCCTGTTAGCACTTATGTCTGTATTTCCATTTTGCATAGATTCTTCCCTGAGGGGCTGCTGCAAAAAGGAATTTTTTTATCTGCCCATGGCAGCTAGTCCTAGAAGTCTACCTAACATGTGCTGAAAGTGAGATGAGGACCAAGGGCCAAAGCCTTCCCCTTGGACAAGGGCTTCTGTAACCCAAAGCTATGGTGACACTGTGTAGAAAGCCATTAGGTCAGACTGAAGCTCTCACACTGAAGTGTGTCTTCTATGCAAACATGTTTTGGGTACATTTTATTCATTCATGTATGCAGGTTTACATGCCTATGTGAGTGTCTGGCTCTGTTATTCTTCACCTTATTCCCTCAAAGCAGTGTCTCTCACTGGACCTGAACCTAGGCTGCTAGTCAGCAAACCACCAATCCTCATGTTCATATTCAGCCCAGTGCTGAGGCTAGAAGCATACACAGCCATGCCAGGCTTTTGTTACATGGGTTCTTAGACCTGAACTCAGGTCCTTGTGGTTACAGATGTTATTGTCAGTTGAGCCATGACTCCAGCTCTTAGAGTTCTTATAGTCCTATTTAAAGCTCCCCCTCCTGAACTGGAATCTACTCTTAAATCACATCTCAGGAAAAGTCCTATAGCCTTGCCGTACCCCTCCCCAAATCTCCCTTCCCTGCGCCTTGTGCTTTGCCTCCTTCTGAAGCTTGTCCCTGTTTTCCTTCTTGATTTCCTTGTGATGTAGGGTGCTAAAATGTTTCAGCACCTCTGATCCCACATTTCATAATCCCATTACAGCAGTGACAGCCAGCAGACAACATGATGTAGAGATGTCAAAAGTGAAGAAAGACACTTGAGCATCCAGAACTGAGGCTTTAGGCTGTACCCTAGAAGCATAATATTTCTGAGTCCTAAATAAAAGACTAAGGAAAGGAAGGGTGGTTGGACCATAGCATATCAGAGACTGATGTGGTAGAAGAACCCCCTTCCTGAGCATAGACATACTTCATGAATTACTGCCAAGTGTTTAATACTGTAGACTGAGCAGAGTCTGAGTTCAAATCCCCTATATAAAAATCCATGTGCAGCTCTGCACACCCATAACCCCAACACTGGAGGGCAGAGACAGGAGGATTGCTGGGACTTGCTGGCTGACATCTGTCCTAGTTACGTTTCTTTGGTTGTGGTGTGATAAAGTCCATGGGAAGGACAGGGTTTATCTGGCTTACCAGGCCAGTCAGTCCATCACTGAGGAAAGGGAGGAAGGAACAGAGGCAAAGCCATGGAGGGGTGATGCTTATTTGACTTGCTCAGCTTAGTTTTTTTCTATACAACCCAAGACTACCTCCTCAGGGGTGGTACCTCCTCAGGGGTGGGCTCTTCCACATCAGTCATTAATCAAGAAATGCCCCACAGACCTGCCTCCAGGCCAGTCTGATGAAGACATCTCAGTTGAGGCTCCCTCTTCTTAGATGACCCTGACTAGTATCTGGTTGACAAAACCAAACCAAGAAAATGACCAAACACATAGAAAGATGTGTGTGCTAACCAGCACACCACCCTAGCTCCAAGTTTAGTGTCAGACTATATCTGAAGGGAACAAAGAGAAGCAGAATGCTCAGCATCCTCTGGCTTCCACACACAGAGTCTAAATGTTAGGAACAGAAAGTAGTCACTCTTAGGTAAGGCACGTAAGGGCTCCCAGCAGTGCAGTAGTGAAGAAGAGGCCAGGATGAAAATGGTTTGTGCCAGGAAGCTCTTAACAGCAAGAGATACCAAGGTGCGGTGAAAGGAAGCCAAGCCGTTGTAGTCAGAATGAAAGAAGCTAGTCTCCTTGCTGTGTGGCTCTTAGGTGAGAGAAACTGAAGGAGAGGAAACTGATGTGTAAGTGGACCTCATGGGAAGCTCTTGCCCTCTTCCTGATCAGGTGTGTTAGCCTCTGAATGCACAGTTATCTGCTACCTCTCGGGCTTGATGGATCATTTCTGCATTTCAGGAAGGTTGTACAACCTTCCTCTGCTGTTTGACACGTTCTCCTGCAGCCCTGGTTCATAGTATAGCTCTACCCTCTACAAGCATAAATCTTTTTTCCCCAAGAGGCTGGTTATTGGCTGAATATGAGGTTTGTGGTAGTAGAGCAGCAGCTGGCAATGTTGGATTTGGGGCAAGGAAGTTGTCTTGGCCATCCTATCTACCAGATGGCCAGGACTTGAAAGATTGAAAATTACTAGAATCTGAGACAAGGGCCAAATGGCACAGGGTTCGGGAACAGGCGATGGGAGTCTATCTGAATGTGACACATGGTCTGCCGGGGCTCTTCTTTGTTAGATTTTGCTCCAAGTTGGAAATAAGCACAGCCCCGTCCTGTAGTACCTGGATGATGAACACACATAAAGCAACAACTGAGACCCTGCCTACTAACTTAATAATAGTACCAACCCATGTGGTGAAGTGATCACTTGCAAAGAAAATTTTGTGGTTTATATTTCCATAGCTTGTGCCTGAAGTTAGTCTATAGTCCCAAACTCCCTATCAGTTTCCTGTATTGGCAGTGTCTCTATGTATTGGAGATATATCTAAAGACAACTGGAAGGCAATGACTAAGAGCCCTCTGTCATGTTTATGTGCCATCCCTTTGAAGATGACTAATGCTACAAAGCTGCTCAAAATTGGAAGTGCCAGGAGCTAAGTTTTTCAATTCAAGCACAAAGTGTGGGGAAGGGAGAGCGTGCCCTCCTCCCCATCCTTTTAGAACTCATTTGTGGAAGTGCTGCCTTCTCTGTATTTCCATACAACTTCTTTGATCTTAAAGTAGAAGGAAGCAAATTTCAAGAGCCAGGAAGCCTCCTTGTGCGGTTCTGAAATGAGCAGTGTATTACAAAATTGAGTGGGTGTCAAGCAAACCATGGATCTTTTGAAATTTGAACTCAGGTATTTCTTATAGTGAGCACACAGAGAGGGAGGGAATGCTGCTTGCTCTTGGGCATCCTTTGAAATATGAGGGGTTAAGGCAACTTTCTGTCCTATAGGACCCAGAGAGACACTGTCCATGGTGAGCACAGGGCTCTGTGCTTTCTACTTGTAGTCCCCAGAGAACATTCTGAAGACATGTCCCCCCTGTAAGTTATGTAGACACTGAAGCTGTGAGGGTCCATGCCTAACTCAGAGTTCCACTTTCTCACCCTCCCTCTTGGCCTCTTCTAGCTGGAACGGAATCCAGAATGTAAACACAGGTTGCTAAAGCAGCCTTGTTCACTGCCGACACATTGAAAAGCTGCCCACATTGCTTAGCTGACATCCACAATTTTGCTTAAGTGGCAAATTGATTGAAACAGTCAGTGGAAGGGATTATTTCAGTGAGGGCTTTGCCTTCCTGGAACAAATCTACTTATTAGCATGCAGTTTAGATTCCCCGCCCATGGACTGGAGAATGAGCTCAGTATTATTAGGAAGTTTTTTTTTGACTAGCCAACAGCTCCATTTTCTTCCCCTTTTCCTTGTCTGTCTTCTCTCTGCCAGCTGAAACAGACTATATAGAGACTTTGGGTTGTAGGGTCTCTTTGAATCCAGGGTCAGGCCTTTGAGCTCAGAGGAGCCCAGGTTTGAGTGCTGAACTTAGGGTTCTGTAATCACAAGTGAACAGAAATTGAGCTTGGATTAGTTTGCCTGGTTATTTTCCACTTGTATGTTATCAGTGGGTGTCAGTCATGGAGGATTAGGAATACCTCCTTTGAGCCTTCATACCATCAAACAAGACAAAATGCATTGAAGGGCCCCTGGACTGTAAAACATCCCGTCTCATCGTGGATGGGGCTTCATGGTACAGTGATCATTCTTATCTACCAGGCATGCATTCCAAGGCCCGTAGCAAAGAAACCTACCGGTGATCCCAGACCCACAATAAGTTAGTTATTATTTTTTTTAATCCATGTATACCTACAGTAAAGTTCAATTAATAGATTAATTAATTAATTGGTATACACATTAGAAAATTAACAATAGCCAATTAGAAAGCAGCACTTGGGAAGTAGAGGCAGGATGATTAGAGTTCAAAGTCATCCTCAGTCATATAGCAAGTTCAAGGCCAGCATGGGTTCCGTGAGAACTTGTTTCCAAGCAAACAAACAAAAAGCCAATCATAAAATAATTATAACCATAAAATTGCTGGCATTGTGGACATTAGTAAAATAAGGGCTACTTGAACCTAAGCACTACAGGGGCATCTGATATGACAACTGAGATGCTAGGACTAAGGGACCAGCAAGAAGGAATCTGTTTGGATGTGGGCACACGAAGCAGTGGGCTCACTTATGTTCTAGACATTGGAAGATTTCATCACTGGACTCCAAATAGTGTTCAATGTAAAACTTAGGAATTATTTCTTTCTCTTTTAAGGATCTCTTCCTTCTCCTCCTCCTCTTTCTTCTCTTCCTCCTCCTCCTCCTCTTCCTCCTCCTCTTCCCACTCCTCTTCTTCACCCTTCTCCTCTTACTCCTCCTCCCATTGCCCCTCCTCTTCACTGTCCTCCTCTCCCTCCTCCTCCTTCTCCTTGCTTGCTTGCTTTTTGAGTCTTATATAGCCCAGGCTTTCCTTGAACTCCTTATATAGCTGAGGATAATCTTGAACTCTTGCCTCCATCTCTCAGAGCTGGGATTCCATACATGCACCCCTACTGCTGGGTCTTTTCCATTTCATCTGTTCGGATCACAGTTGGCTAAAAGTAAATGAAGTGTAAACAGTGTAAACCTTTGGGCACTGTTTCTAGAAGGTTGCCATGATCAGCAGCAGAGGAGCAGCAGCATTTGGAAGTCAGCTGATTTGCTCTGATAAGGAGTCTTATTCAGAAACCTTTTGGATACAGCCGGAGCAGCATGTGTTGGTGGGGGAGAATTATTGATATCATAGCTGTTCCTCCAACCTCAGCCTCGACATGCACTCACACAAGCTGTTAAAAGAAAAATGACCCCGAATGGTTGAAATGTCAGTCACATTATTATTCCTGGATTCTATGCATTACTTAGTGAATCCTGGAGGGATGAGCTCAGCATCTCTCCATGAGTTGCAGGTGCTCAACTGAGGCCATGTGGCTTCCAGTGGCCTTGCTCACCTTTTCCTAGTTGGCAAACTAGAAGGACACCAGCTGGGATTGTCCATGTTCATTCTCTCCTCCCTTCTAGCCTGTGATGGGCCAGTGTGGGTCCTCTCATGGTGGCCTTAAGGTCCCAATGCCTCGTGAGCATCTGCCTTTGTCACACTCACCAGATTCCCCTTATCCCAAACAATGAGATAGACATTTTGTTTCAAATGTAGGGAAAAGTGATAAATATTCTTGACGAGGAATACAAACTCCAACTCTAGAGGTGAGTGTGGCGAGGAGGGCAGGGATTAGATTGCTTCGCCATCTCCTCACAGACTTCAGGAGTTTAAGTAATTTGACTCACATAAACGTTTCTAGTCCCTTGAATCAAAGAAACCACCTTTCTGTTACCCTCTTGTTGCGTACAAAAATGCATGAGATAGCTGACTTAGGAAACATTTCTTTTGCCTTACATTTTTGTGTTTTCCAGTCCATGATTGATTGTCTCCCCCCTCCTTACTTTGGACCTGAGGTGGGCTTTACATGATGGGGTTAAGACTAGTGCCAACCTCTAATGTCACCCAGCAACGCTAAAGTAAAAGGGTGTGCCTAGGGTCCCACCAGGGCATGTCTCCAGTGACTGAGAACCTCCCAACTAGGCCCTAAGCCTTAAATGTTCTACCACCTCCTATATATAACACCGCCTTGAAGACAGAGGAGTATAGGACACTCATCCAAATCTTCCTTCTACCTATAGCCTGTGACATGGATTTCTCTATGGGCTTTTGAAATGGGACCACATTTACTGAGAGTCCTGCATTGTGATGGGGGAGAGGGGGTTAATTTCATGTCAATGGCTTGTAATTCATCTGTACATGTAATTTTAATTCGTCTGGAATGTTTACAGTAATTGGATGTATGGATGATTGAAATACAATGTTTCTTCAAGTATACTTTTGATTTGGTATATCCTGTGAGTATTTGCCATATGTTGGCTTTTTAAGAATGCTTTATACTTTTATCTCTACATAGCCCTGGTCTGGGCTCCCTGACAGATGACTTGGAGGCTCAGTTATGCCAACTTTCAGAATTTTACCTGTATGATCTAAGACTCTGAGTTCCAGTTCATGGCCCTCCCCTCCTCTCCCGTTTTCCTTCCTTCCTTCCTTCCTTCCTTCCTTCCTTCCTTCCTTCCTTCCTCCCTCCCTCCCTCCCTCCCTCCCTCCCTTTCTTTCTTTTTTTTGTGGTATTTACAGTGCAGTGTCAACTTCCACATTATGTTTTCTGTTCTTAGTCTGTAAACAGAAGACTGCATAATAGTCTCTGTGTGCTGAAGATACACACACACACACACACACACACACTTGGGACTCCAAACATGGAAATATTGTCATTTTCCCCAGGAAGCTCCTGAAAATGCTTTTGCACACTGACCTGACACCAGGTAGTGCTTTGTTAGAGGGCACAGCTGTGAGCATCGTGAGATACTTAACAGCACTCCTATTTTGTTCTATACTCACTAGGTGTCTGAGGTCCTGTGGAATTGCCCTCCCCCCACCCTACTAGTGACAACTAGAAATATACGATCACATGTTCCCTTAGGAGGGCAGAGGTGCCTCAGTTTAGAGCCTCTACTGTTCTCTAGAGGTGCTGGAGCAGGGAAGGGAAAGAAATGTGTGAAGTGTAGATTATTCTCCAAGAGAGCAAGTGAGGAATGTCTAGTCAACCGGGGCGGGACATCTGCTGAAGCTGAAAGTAGTGTGTGTCCTTTGTAGTTCCTACAAGTTCAGCATAGGGCTGGCTCCAGAGTCCTCTGAGTTAACTTGAAACAGCAAATTGGGTCTTGCTGCACATTGAAAGGTTCATCAATATCTCAACTTCATTATGTTGGAAGTGGATTAATAGGAATTGCAGCCCCTGAAGGGGAAAAATGCAGGAACTTTGGTAATCACAGATAATGGATTTTGAAATGTTCTTTATTTTTAGGGGAGGAAAAGGACATGCATAGACATAGAAAGAACATATCACAACCCCTCCTGTACCTATCACCCAAGTCCCTAAATGATTAGGCCATGGTCAGTACCATGCTGCCCCATTCTCCAGCTGGTACCCACTCCTGGACTATTTTAAAGCACACTGTAGCCATTGTTATACTTCATTTGTAAACAATTATAACTATAGCATGCTGGGGAAATTTTAATCTAAAGTATTATCTAAATAGTATCTAAAAAGTTGCAGGAATGAGCCAGTGGGCTTGGTTTGGGGAAACCTCAACTCCAGAAGAAAGGTGAAGGTAGAGACACAGTCTGCCATAAGCTGCCCTTTCTCTGTCATCCTGCTTTGAGTGGCTCTTACAAATGTGCATAAAGGGTGTGTATTTTCCCGGGGAACTGGGGTCTTTACAGAGGAGAAGGAGCTGGCAGGGACCTGGTACATTTTCTAAGAAAGGAAAGCCACAATCAACAGAAGGTGCTGAAGTGCCCAGCCAATGATGGATTGCTCGCGGACGAATTTCAATGACTTTTCAGCCTATCAGAACTGCTTTTAATAAAAAACGGAGCAGTAGCTTTTTGAGATTGTTCTATGGAGGTGGCGTTCCTCTCCTGTTATAATGTATTCTGAGAAGTTTCTTTGTTATGGTTTAGACTTCCTCCCTTGATTTTATTGCGTCATAAATCTCTGGCGTTTGGTGTGTGTGAGACCTCACCGGCTTGCTAGACACATCCCGTTCCCCCTTCTCTCTAGAAGATTAAAGTGGGGCAGTAGAAGCTGATGCCAGGACAGATTTAACCAATCATGTTTCCTTTACATGTAGGTCAGTCCGAGGGACAATTCTGCACTGGATCCTATTATCCACGGGCTGAAGGGCGTCGTACATCACGGTGAGTATGCTCCATCTTCTTCCTTTAGCTAGAATGTGAAGGGCTTGGATCTGCACCTGAAGGAATCAGGTTATCTCAAAGAGGACCGAGGGTGATAGCATTCCTCGACCTCAGATGCTGAAGGGCTTTAGAGCCATTATCTGATGGATAAAGAGCATCTGCATATATAACCTGCAAATGGGCCTGGGTTAACAGTGAGCCATTTGTTTCCCCTCAGGTGTTACTGTGAATGCACATGTTGTAAATCAAAATGCTCTAAGATATACGCTTCTTAGGTGTTGAATCTGCCATTCGTCTCATTTTTCTCCTAAAATTATTCCTTTTCCAAGTGCTATGTCACTAGTAAATATTTTTGATTTGCCTCTCAGATTTAAGGGGAAAATATAAGTAGCCAGGACAAGCCATTAAACTTCACAGTCTGTGAGCCAGCACCATGCAGCTGCTGACATGGAAGGGCGAGGCTGATGTTCTGTGTGGCAGACATCATATCCTCAGGCATAAACCTGGGAGAGAAAGTAAGATGAATGGTTCTGTCTCTTCCAACTGGTTTTATTGGCAGAATTTCCCTGCAACTTTATTATCAGCCAGTGCATCATTACCTGAGGCACCAGGATACTCTCCTTTCAGAAGCACCCTTGTTGCAGGAAAGTGTTGAGTCTGGATCTCGGGTAATGATTTGTAAAGTTTTAATAATCTAATTAGAATTCCAAAGACATTGACAAAAATAGCATTGGTAACCATGATAAATCTCCCCTCTGTTCCGGCAACTGTGATAAAATGTCTTCACACCTTTTGCAAGGATTGTCTTCTGACATGAGCCAATTCTGTAGAGCTTAACAAATAACCTCTTCCAGGGAAACTAAACTTGTTATCAGAGTTCGATTAAGTTGATTTGAGCATTAATTGTTCTGTTCAGTCGTGCGGCAGGTAACAAGAATAAACGCAGTGAAAACAGAATGCTGAGGAGGTGGCTCCATCGGGAAAGTGCCCACCTCACCAGCACGAGACCTGAGCTCAGATCTCCAGCACAAACATAAAAGCAGCCCCACTCAGAGCCTTGCTGTTAGGAATACTCTAGCACTGAGCTGCCTCCCCAGAGCTACACAGTCTGTGAGGACTCTTTCCTTGTGACCTGACTACCTTCCCCAAACCCCACCTAATGCCATCGTTTTGGACACGAGTCAATCAGAAAGGAGTGCAAACAATTCCACACAGGAGCGCTGTCTGACATAAGGAGGGGTGTGGTGAACAGGTGTTCCTCCCCTGCTCCATGACAGGAAAGAGAGTTGCAAACAATGTTTGCCTCCAAGTAGAGCTCATGTATTTCTTCAGTAAACCCAAGATGTGTGCCTGATTACAGACAGCCCTGGCTTTGGCCATGGATAGAGATGGTCCCAGCAAGCTCTTATGGGGAGGGAATGGAAGGGAGACATTGCCCTTTTCCTCTGAAGTCTTTGCTGTTTCCTCTGTTGGCACCTTCTCTTTCCCCCTTGCATGTGCCCCAAGGGTGTTTCCACAGATATGCCCAGTAGTCTGAGTTCAGATCTCACCTGTCGAATGACCCATCCCTACCCACTACAATCACCCCTGTGACATCATCCAGGTTTCCTTCTCCGACATATCTGGAATACCTTTGTTGTTTATCTGCTCATGCAATACCTCCCCAAGCTTCAATAAATGCAGAAGGACGACACACGACACCTGGCAACAGAAGCTGCTCAGTAAATCACACCTAAATGTCTAAGTCCGATCAAAGTGCATGCGTACAAGGGAAAATATCAGCATATAAAAATAGAAAAAAAAAGGGGGAGGGAGGGGAGGGAGGGAGGGAGGGAGGGAGGGAGGGAGGGAGGGACTAAAAACCTCTGAGTCTTGTTTCTAAGAGAGAAAGTAAGTGGCAGGCAGGGTCAGAACAGACATCTTGAAGAGTTGAAAAGACTTTTTGTTGAAGATAACTGTACTTTTCCTTGAAGGTTATGAGTGATTTTTGTGATCTGTTGATTTGAAGGAGCATAAATAATTATGCCTTTCACAGATTTTCTGGCTAGGGAATGATGTTGCAGATGTGTGAAGTGCAAAAAACTCGCTGTGGATTTCTGAGGCGGCTTTCCCTTCTTGACTTCTGCAGGTCATATCTTAGAATGTTAATTTCTTATTTTAACGTTAATTTCTTATTTTAATTTCATATCTTAGTTAATCTCTTTCTGGCTATTCTGCTGTTAGAGAAAGGGGTCATCTGTGGTCCTTCCACGGAGATGCGATGAGTTATCTGGTGCGGGCTCCACCTCACACTCTGTGCTTGGTCACTGGGTGCTCTGAGAATGAGATGCCAAGGTGGAATTCTGGTCAAAGAGAGGTTTCCCGTAGGGGAGAATGGCCTGGGAAGAATGAGGAGAGTGTTCATTCTGAGAGAAAGGAGAAAAGCATGAAGCTGGAAGAGGCTCAGAAAAGTGTTGACCAGGACAGCAAAGAACTCCAGAGCCAAGCCTGCCCCTGCATGGAGCCTGCATAAGATGGTCAGGGACCTGAGAGATTCCCTGCTGTATGCTCATAGGCTGGTTCACTATGGTAGGGGTATTCCATGAAGACAGAGAGAATCTGGAATGTATGACCTCACCTCAGCTTGTCTCTGGAAAGAGTGTCCCAAGGGCCATTCTCACAGATAACTTAGGCCTCCTCTGCTGTTTGGAGTTGTCCTCCTGATCCCCACCCTCCACTCCTGACCCCTGCAGTGGATTCTCCAGTCGTGCATCCTTTCTTCTGGAATGTTCAGTGGATCTTATGAGTGGTGTCTTTCATTCTTCCTGTACTGTTCGACACCACTGAGCTAGGTGCAGTGTTGTGGAGCTGTCCGTGGAGTCCATACTCCTGGGAGGAACCTATGGTTAAGTAGGACATGGCTTGAAGAGTAGCCAGTTTCACTCAGACTTGGGAATGTGGAGATGTCAAGACGAAGGCCTGAAGAGTTCTGAGAGAGATGCTCCAGGCTGGGAGCAAGCTTAGATTCAGGGCAGTGACCTTAGATGAACAGACGATATGGTTCCTTGGGGACTCTGAGCACGGTGACATTTTTCTCCATTGCTACAGAGATAAACTCTAGAAGCTCATAAGCCACACAAAGCACTGTTTCTTATGCTTACCTTTGTGATGTCAGAATACAGTGTGCACATAACAGCTGTATAGAAATGTTGGCATGTAGTTCATTTTATAAAACTGCTGAATGATGAGAAACATGCATTTAATTTTATGCTAAAAGTATGTATTTTTCCTACTTGTTCTTTATTTGCCCTTAAAGAACCAACCCGAACAGTGAGGAAGCCTGCTGATACCAGTTGCCTGGTTGTTGAGCCTTGTCTGTTTGCCCCTCTTTTCCAAACTCCCCAACCCACCGTCATTTTGTTCTTCCCAATTCTCATGAGCACACATTCAGATCGCTGAAGCACACTTCTAATAATGTCCTCAAATGAGGCTTTGGAGAGCTTCTCATGTTATGAATGTTAGGAAAGGGATGAGATGCAAACACGTCTCACAGGAGAGCTTCAGCTGACCTGTCAAACAATAGTGTGACAGACTTTGTTGGGAGAGATGCAACACTCACGTACACTCACCCCAGAATGGGAGCCCATGACAGACAGCTGTGCCAGTGTTCAATTTGGTGGACCCATGAGTTTGTATTGTGGTTACCAACAGGAATATAAGTGAGGGCTTCCTTAAAATGAACAGAGATAACAAACTTAACTATAAAATTCTGACCAATGCAGCTACATCATCAGAAAGCCACTTCCAGCATGGCAGATGACTCCTGAAGGCTGGGACCCTGGAGCTCACTCTGCTCCTCTCAGACAGCTCTCAGGATTTGGCTTGTCAGTGTCTCCAGCCCCAGCAAGTAGTACTCCCTTTCATACTGTTAATATTTGCCCTCATGAATCTACTGAGTCTCTTCTCCCAGATGTGTAACCTCTGTTTACCTGCCATTCCCCCCCTCAAGGCTCCTTCCCTCCAAAAGGATGTCATAATTCAGAGGAACATGCCATGCATCACCTGCAAATCTCCTGACACATCTGTGTTTACTCTTCCCTCTTCTCCTCTTGCACTGAGATGCATCTTCTACCCAATCAGTGGACAAAATCCTGTGCTAGCTAGAGTTGTTCTAAGCCCCTAACTAAGAGTGAAGTAACCAAGGAATATTGTGTAAGTTGGCTGCTCCCAGCCAACTTTGCCATATGGCAGGAGCATTTGCCAGCCTCTCCAGCCTTCTTTACACACCACACCTGACTCAAACGATGCCTCTCCAATAAAGAAAGGATTCTAGACATACCTCAGAGAGCCTCCGAGTCCTTCTGAAAACAAAGTCTGTCACACTATTGTTTGACAGGTCAGCTGAAGCTCTCATGTGAGACGTGTTTGCATCTCATCCCTTTCCTCACATCCTTGACATGAGAAGCTCTCCAAAGCCTTATTTGGGGACATTATTAGAAGTGTGCTTCAGCAGGTAGGCTTCATCTCACGAGATTATGATCTCATAGCTGGACTGGTTGAGAAAGCCCGCTCAGAAAGCCACATTGCACAAGTACTCTGGCAACTTCATGCTAAAGTGTATACACAAAGTCACTTAAAATTCTTGTAAACAGGAGTTTGATATTTAATAGCTACTGATTAAAAATACCGAATGTTCACCAGTGGGAGCATAGGTACCAGCCATGATATATGAGACTGTAGCCTATTATATGCAGCAGTTTAAAAAAATGGCAACCTACAACCTACTTGAAAGAACACAGACGTTGTGGTTCAATTTATGTTAAATGCAAGAAAAAGCCCAATCAGCCCATGGTGCTACAGTCAGAATGGCAGAATGAGGTGACACTGAGGCTAGGCTCGGGGTTCCTGGCTGTAAAGTGATGTTCTAACCTATTATTTATCTGGGTATGTTTAATATCTTAAAAGTGAGAAATGATGTTATCACACACAAAGTTCATACCTGAGAGTCACTGATTAAGTCTTCAAGAGCAAATTACCAAAACCCCACACAATGTGTGGAGTAAGTTTATGATTTTGTGTTGGGACATATTCACACCCGTGGTTGAACACACCTCACGGAGGGTGATGCCATAGTATAATAATACAGTTTCACCTGGGTGTCCCTGCTGATTTGTACTTTCTCTGAGAAGCAAGACTAGCTCAAGTGTTTCATACACTAATTTCATCAATAGATTCCCATCTACCAAGCTTTAAGCAACAACGACAAAGTCCTATCAACATGCATAGATAGTCTAAACTTATTGAAATTGCCAAAAGTATTGAATATTGCCTATGGTGCGAAAACCAAGGACTGTGTATGTGCTGTGGGATAAGTTAGCACAGCCACTCTGGAGAAATACTGAGTACAATCTAACAGAGAGAACTCAGGCATATGCCTGGCAAGAGACGAGTACAGGAGTGTCTATGACATTGCTTCTTCCAGTTGCCCCAGTGCAGAACAGCCTCCCAGCCCAATCCCGTAGTAGCAGGTTAGATGAAGACAACGCAGCATAGTCATACAGTAAAGCATTGGTATTGAGTGAAGAGGACTGGACCACCAAGCATAGTCATACAGTAAAGCATTGGTATTGAGTGAAGAGGACTGGGCCACCAAGCATAGTCATACAGTAAAGCATTGGTATTGAGTGAAGAGGACTGGGCCACCAAGCAACACGTTGTATTTGAGAGCCAGAGAGTTGAGAAAGATTAGAGCTAGGTTTTACAAGATTGTGATGGTAAGCCTGAAAGAAAAGCATTATTATTGTTGTTTGATTATTTCAAAGTGGAAGTTATGCTCACTTCTTGGGTAGAGGGGGACAGTGATGATGTCCCGAGAGCGAGTGGAGGTGCCACACCAGCACTGTCTTTAGGATGATTGGCATTTTGGCCTTGTGCACCGTTGTGTTGCATTCTACAGTCAGACCATATGATGATTAGAACTCAAGAGTAGGAGCTTCAGACTCTTGTACCAGAGACCTCACAGCAAGCCAAGAGGGGGTAGCAGCATTCTTCTCAAATCTTGTTCCTGTAATGACCCTTGACAGACCACCTCCTCTATATGTGAATTGGTTCATGACCATGAAAGAACTGAGTGGGAGTCGGGGGTCTTATCTTTAAAGTGCTAACTTTAGATGCAATATCTGCTCTGCTCTTAGGGTTTAGGAAAAGGGTGAAAAAAGCAAGAAAGTGGGGCAGGTGACAGTCTCAAAACAAAAAGCTCCCCGCTTCTGTGTTGCTGCATGGTCAGTACACAACCAGGAAAGGTCCAACTAACCCAGTAGGCATCATGAAGTCTTCTTGACATCCACCTGCTTGATCCACGTGACACAAGCAAGTGATGTGGGCCTTGCTGGGAAGCTGATCCAGGGCCACACCTTGAGAAGGGGTCCCACTTTAAGGTCCTGTTTCTCCCTGCCTGTTGCCACTCGTGTGTGTGTGTGTGTGTGTGTGTGTGTGTGTGTGTGTGTGTGTGTCCATCTGCAGGTCTCAGTCTTGACAGAGTCCCACCAAATAGGTTTTATTGAAGGAGCAAGTGAAAAAGTATTTCAATGGACTGATGAAGGGAAGCAGCATCGCCCTCTGGCTTTTCTCTTTTATAATTCTTTAGGTGAAGTAAACGAACATGCATGGAAGAAGATTCTTTCAAATGTCAAAAAGACTGTGGTGGGTTGGTATAAATTCCATCGTCATTCAGATCAGATAATGACATTTAGAGAGCAGTGGTCCACAGAAACTTACAGACACATCTTTCGAGCCCTGAGCTTGCTTCCCTGTTGTTAACACCAAGTATAACAACAGAAAGCTGCTCCACTCACTGCCTGGAACACACCTTATATAAACCTCAAAGGGGGCTTTTTCATAGGGTACCATTAGTGGTTACCAATCTGGGAATGTCTGATCAACTTTATAAAGCAGAATCTGCTTCCTGTACGTCTACTGTCTTTAGTAGAGCCGTGAGGACACACAGTTCTCAGTTCTTTAATGAAGATGGATCGTTAAAGTAAGTTCATAAGATAAATGAAATGTATGCTGCTATACAAAAAGAATTAAAGAGTATATGCCAAAAAGTTGAACAAAGTGAATGAGAAGTAGAGAAACTATTGATGGATGTAAACCAATTAAAAGAAGTTAGAAAAAAAAAAAAAAAAAGCAAGCACAGGCTACAGAAGCAGGAGAGAAGAATGTCTAGAAAAATCCCCAGGAGAACATCCTTCTTTGACAAGCTTTACGAACATTTTTTCCAGAGTCTGAAGTTCTTCATTCTTGCATTATTTCTTTGAAAAATAGACATATTTCTCCCAGTGGGTGTAATGTTAACCACTTTGCTGATGTAGTGGATCAGCTGACCTTAATGGTAGAGTATGTGTACAGCCCTGAAGCTAGTCCAGTGCCTGCAGCCCAGCTGCGTAAACGGAAGGCTCTAGACACACACGACCAGGGGCCTGTGAAGAGACGATGGCTGCTGGAGGCAGAAGGCAGACCTTCTGTGGCAGCATTCCGCAGCAGGCACCAAGACAAGGCTTCCTCAAGCAGCCTAGACATAGACACAGAGATGGGGAGCCCGGAAGATGATGCTGACTATCCTCGCTTTCCCACATTTTAATTCTTTTTAGACAGCGGTTTTTACTAGACTGAGGTTTCGAGCACTTGTTTTACTTTTTACTCTTTGCCTCCTGGATTAATACACAGAAAAGTTTATGGTTTTACTCTATTCAGCTGTTTGTAATATATGGATATTTTTACTGTTCAACTGCTTATAATATATAGAACATTCTTCAAGTTGGTAAAAGAGAAACTAGCCTTATTTACAACATGGAAAGAAGTACAAATATTCGTAAACCTGGGCCTCAGACTTGTTTGAGCTGGCACGGGCATCTCCTATCGAGATTGATGACCTGAGTCATTTTCCTTCACACAGTGAAGGAAAGAACCAACTCCACAAGCTCTTCTGACTTCATATATTGACCATGGCATATACATGAAACCCCCATAAATAAATGTAGTAAATATTTAAAAAAAGAAAAAGAAAAAGAAAAACTATCTAGGGCCACATGGCTAAACGTTCTGAAAATATCTGCATGCATTCTAGAAGCACAGCACAAATTCTAGGAAATAAGACTTTGTTGCGGGGGTGGGGATGGGGAACTAATAAGGACAGAAATAGTTACCCATGTCATTATGTACCAGCAAAACATCAGAGATGAGCTGGATCAGTCAGAGGCATCTTGCCTGGTTTTTAGCCATGAGCTTTAAGCATCTGAGTCCATTCTTCATTTCACCTTCAGAGTGTCTGGGAAACACAAGTCAAGACAGTGAGATCAAAGGAGTAAGCTGACCGTTGCATGTGCAAACATTTTCTTTCTACACATGCCATTCTTCCTGCTACAGAGACTGGTATTTCACTTGCCTGCAAAGTTGCTTCATGGTGTCCAAACATAAACGTGTGTTTTCTTATTTTCCATTTGAAATTTGATTCTAGGAGGCCAGCTGACAAGGAGAATATTATTGAAGAACTTGTTAATTTAGGCTGCCCTGGATTTGAATTCTGGCTCTCCAGCTTGGAAACTGAGTGGTCCTGTGCAAAGGGCCAGGTCTCTCACCAATGTTTCCATTTGGGAAAAAAAAAAAACAAAAAAAAAAAACCCCTGAGCTTCTTTTGCCTTGGGTAGCTGTGTTGAGGCTGGGAGACATGGAAGCGGTGTGCACTCTGTGCCCAGAACACTCTAGATTAGGGCTCAAGGGACCAAAATCTGTAGACCAAATCAAGCCACCTTCTTGCTTGTTCAAAGTTTTATTAGGTTAAACAAACACTGGCCCACTGCTTGTCATTATAAATAAAGTTTTATCACTCAGCCATACTCATTTGCTCGCATATTATCTGTGGCTGCTTTTGTTGTACACTGACAGTAGTTGTCACCAACAATAAGTAACAGTCTTATAAAGCTTTAACTATTTGCTCTCTGGCCCATTTCAGAAAAAGTTTGCCAGCCTCGCCTTAGTGGTAGCTGGTGTTTTGTTTGTTTTATTCGTATCACTGCCCCTATGCAGTGTGTGTGTGTGTGTCCCTGTGTGTATGTGCGTGTGCGTGTGTGTGTGTGTGTGTGTGTGTGTGTGTGTGTGTGTGTGTGTGTGACCAGATAATATAGGTACTTAGTTGGGTCATTTCCTCACTATATAACAGGCTAAGCTTTGGTTTGGGGCTTGCCCCAATCCTCCGGTACTCCAAATGTGTTTCAAGTGAATTAATGAGGGTTCTATTTGGAATGTTTACCTTGAAGCAGTTGCGCAAATGACTTTCCCTCCTTTGAATGGGGAACCCTGTGCTGTGCTATCTGTGGCTCGCGGATAATTCTGAACATTTACAGCTCACTGGCGATTTCGAGCATCATAACACGAGACAAAATTTCCCATTTGAAGTTTATGTTTCCAGCACTTAATTACATGGAACTTTCCTGAAGTGTGCTATAAATGTGCGGCAGCCAGCTCCTGGCTAATTGGCTCCTGTCTTTTTATGGATCCAGGAAGGACTGATGCTTATCTGAATGCCTTTGATCTCAAAAATCTTCTAGAAACAGACAGGCTTAAGCCATTTCCAGTTTCCTGGACTTGGGTTTATCCAAACCTGCACCGTAGATGTGAGCCGTTTCCGTTTCTTTTCTTAGTTAAGTCCAGGAAGTAGGATGAGGTGTGAGTGCTGTTTTATCGCTGAATGGCATTGTTAACAATAGTGTTAGGTCATAAAAGAGGCCCCAGAAGTTCTCATACCACCACCCTTCTCTGTGGATGTTTTATCATTTGAACAGGACTACAGGAGTTTAGGGAAACATGCTTAACCTTGTGAAATGTGAAGAACAAAGTGTTTAAGAAAAACCACCAATGATCCACTGGCTTCCCTTGGCTGACTTTATACCTTTTTTTTTTTTTTTTCTGCTGTGCATATGTCACCTTAAGAGAGGAGAAGTACTGTCACCTCTGGGCCAAGAGCATAGGATTTGGCTTTGAATATTATTCCTCCCTTTGAGCAGATGTACAAACAAAGTACTTGCTCTCCCAGAGTTCAGTTTTCTCTACTGCATGGTGGAGGTGAGGCCTTTGGTTTATCATAAAGATATATCGTGTTACAGCACACAGTGTGCCCGGCAGGTGGTGAGCACTCGGCACGATCTGGGGTCCCTCCTGCACCATCGCCACAATCTGGGGTCCCTCCTGCACCATCGCCCCTGTTCATTTGCACATAGGGGCTGTGGACAGCTGGTGACTATGCATTTACAACTACCTGGCTTTTGAAGTATTATGCTTGACCTTGCTAGGGCATATAAAACTTAAAGGAAATGAAGTCAGGCATAGTGATGATGCCTGTGATCCCAGCACTCAATGGGCTAGAAGATCATAAGGATAAGGGTAGTCTGAGCTTAAGAAAAAATAGCAAAAAAAATAAAGGAAACAGTGATGACATTGATAATTGAGATGGTTTGCAGTGACCAGCACTGTTTTGATTAGGGTAATGAAACAGAAGGTGGAAAAAGGAAAAAGAAGATGCATCTTAGCTATCCTACCTGCTGGGCTGAGCCCTGTCTTAGTGCTTTCCACATGTAGCATTGTGTCAATGCTACAGGAGCCCAAGGAGCTATCAATGCTGTGACAGAGAGGAAAGCTGGGGCTTCCTAGGGATTAGCCGAGCTGTCCCAACTCCTGGAGCAGAGCCCCTAAGTGAGCCCAGTTGTACTGAGTCTCGGATGCTTTTTCTCTTTTCTGACTTTCACTTTATCCCTCATTCTCTCTCTCTCTTTTCTTTTCTTTAGTCCCAGCTGGCCTTAGACTCACAGAGATCTGCCCATCTCTGTTGCTAGAGTGCTTAGATTTAAGTTATATGTCACTCTGCCCAGTCTGAGATGCCTTTCGTCCTGCTTACCTTCTGGCACTAACAACTTTCTTGTTTATTGTCAAAACCACTTAATTCTTGTGTACCTTGGTCCCCTTTTATGACCTGGTGAAAAGAAAGCCCCAGGGATGTATCATCATGCCAGCTGTGGTCTCCCGGGCGGGCCTTACAGGTAGAGAACAGCTCTGGATGGTCATGGGTGTTGTCATTATGCAGCTCCCATAATTTCAGTGCCACATCCATTTCTCTAATTGTGATCTCCATATAATTTGTCTTTGAAAAGATTAACGTCCACGTGTTTTATATGAACATCAACTTTAGATAACATGTCGAGTTTAGTCAACTGAAACCATTAACATAGATAGTCAAGGAGGATGAGTGGCTTTGCAATAGGGTTGTGGGAAAATGTCATTCTCTGGGCCTCTCTGTGTGTTTGCATATGGTGATCTGGATTCTTCATCCTATAAGCCTATCTCACTTAGGCGGCACAACCGCACTAGCTATTTATCCCGTTATTGAGGTTTCTGGGATTTCTCTAGGAAGACAGAAATAAGTGTTGTTGCCTGTTTCTTGCTTCTGTTGAGTATCTCACTCTTCTCTATGGCGAGCAGTTTGTGCCTCCTTGCTTGGTTAATCCCACAGTTCTTAATGACATCACTGCTATCTTCTATATGTTGACTATTCAGCATATTTTCTAAAGAGACTTCTTTGTCCCTATGTAACCAAAGCATTGCAAATATTAAGTTATTAACACACTGAAAAATGCAATCAATCAGATGATTATCATCTAATGTTTTAATGATCACATTTTTAATCCAATTATGCATGTTTGAATCTTTCAAATTTTCTTTAATTAAAAATTGCCTCTTGGCACTGCTATCAGAAAGAAGAAATTGAACAGAATGAGCCAGATATAATTTAGTGTTGAGAGGAAGCTGCAAGGATAACTGCTCTGGGTTGAACTTAATGGCTGACCATGACTTTAAGACCCTCATACAAAATTTCCTAATTGATAAGGAAAATTTAATCATCTTCAAATATACTTCATTTGCATTCAAATAAGGTATTCCTTTTTCCAAACAAACTTCCCCTAACTGATTATTCATATTGTCGTTCAAATGCTTAAAAAATGAAAGACAGAGTTGGGTGAAATGTAGACTACTTAATACAGTGTGTATTTAATATAAAAGTCATGCATTATTCATTTCTGCAATTTGAATAACTTTGAATTTGGCATCCCCGTTCCTCATCTTTTTCTTTGATGAACAATTAATTATTAAAATATAATATTGTCTGCATACAGCACCCAGGATCCTAGAGAGTGGAGCAGGAGGCCTGTTCCCTCTCGGTCCTTTCGTCTAGTATTGCCCAGCACCTGCTTGTTGTGGCGATGCAGTGCATGCGGAGAGAAGTACAGTGTTCCCTATGTGCCTCTCAACTGGTCAGTCAGCGGCTGTAACAGAAGTGCTTCGAATTTAAGTTCCTCATCAGGCTAGAAGTTGGGGAAGGATGCACTTTTGAGATCAGTGTAGAACAACACAGCCTCAATAAACTTGTCACAAGACAGACCAGTTTCATCAAACGGAACTTCTGGGCACTCTCAATGACCGGCACTTTAAGTGCCGAGTAACTAGTTAATAAACAGTATTAACTAGTTACTGCTCAGACTCCAATATCAGGCCCTCTTTTTTGGTTTTTCGAGACAGGGTTTCTCTGTATAGCCCTTGCTGTCCTGGAACTCACTCTGTAGACCAAGCTGGCCTCGAACTCAGAAACCCACCTGTCTCTGCCTCCCAAGTGCTGGGATTAAAGGCGTGCGCCACCACTGCCTGGCAATATCAGGCACTCTTACTATCCTGTCTCAGAGAAGCATGGTAGCTTGCCTGGAGAAGCTGAGTTGTGATTCTAGCCTACATGGCTTGGCTATGGCAAAGCTCTCTTCCTTCTAATATCTACTAAGATCTTCATGAAGAGCTGGATCACACCTTCTTTCATCTTCCCCAAACTTGTCTCACGAGTGGGTTCTGTCAGGTCAGTACCTGTGGCTGAAGCGGATGCTGTGGCTGAAGCGGATGCTGTGGCTGATGGGATGGTATCAAAAGTTCTGCTAACTCAGAGCATTGAGCAGAAGACTATGTTCAAGACTATCCTTTGTTACACAGCAAAACCCCGTCTCAAAAAAAAAAAAAATTAATGCTAGTATGTATTGTTAACACATAGTATGCCTTCCTGACCCTCTCGCAAGTCTGGCTATGGCTTAGAATGAAATTTGTGTCACATTGTATGGGAGCCCCTTCCGGAACTTAGGTTAAGGTAGAGATAGGCAAATTTTGGACAGAAAGCCCTGTCCTTTCCACTGCCAATTTGGGCACAGCTTCTGAGTTTTTATACTGCATCTCTGATTATACAAAATGTTATTCTCTGAATATGAAATCCTTCCTTCTCATTAATGCAGACATATTTTGAAGGGTGTATGCAGTTATTATTAAATTTAAAATGTCCTTAATAAGATTGTAGATTGTGATTCTGTTACATGAGTTTAAACATGATATCTTTGATGTTATCTATTGCCCTGCAAAGCCTAAAATATTTACTCTCTGGTAATAGGTAAATATTTAGGTAAATATTTTAGCTTTATAGAGAATACTTGCTATCCCTGCTTAAAAACACAGCAAAAGCCAGCCTAGGATTCTTCTGTGCTTGCCCTCAGCCAGGGTCTGCTGTGAAATGAAGGTTTATTCAGGCACTGGGTTTAGTCCCTTGTTCCAAGTCACTTTTAGTAGTCATAGCAACTCTAAAGGGTATAGGATCTCATGATGACCATTTCACAGATTATAGACACAGCCCAGAGACATTAAGGCTTTTGCCTAAAGTTGCACAGCTTCTCAATATCATTTCATTCCAAAGCCCAGGTTAGAGCCTTGGCACAGACAGCGTGTGCCCTGAAGGCACTAGCATTCAAGTTGAAAAAGGAAAAGCGAGGTGTAGGTCTTGAATTTCATTTCCAAATACTAGGGAGCAATTACACTTGAGTCTCTGCTTTTCTCAAGCTTTTGACCCCAGAAATGTTATGCAATGTTAAGAGACTGGACTAAGTCAGAGGTTCTGGGAGTGACCTTTGGTCTCTGTGTCAGCTCTGGACATAATGGCTATGGTTTTTGGTGTTAGACTTGCTGAAAGAAATGGCGTTCTCCCTTGTGAAGCTCCTACCTAGGACAGTCTCAAGCCTTCTATGTTGGTAGAGAGGTGGTGACAGAGAAATGGAATCCAGCCCCTAGGTATGTCTGCCAACTCTGTCCCAGAACTGTTCACACATCCTAGACTTTCGAGGTCAGCCCCGTCACAGCAAGGCTCACACTTAGAGCTCTCATGAGACCATACTGGAACTCACAGATGCTTGGATCTTGCTCCAGCTGAACCAGCGTTCTCTTTCACTAGGGTGTCACTGCACCCTGTTTTTGGCCAGGGTGCTGCTTCATCTTTTCATGTTTCTCAGAACAATCACCTCTTCCTGGAGTCTGGGGCATTGTCAGCTGGCAGGGAATGATTATCTTGTTTCTCCCTGAAGTTATACACACAGCCTGCTCACCTATAAACCTGACGTGAATCGTTCCCTTA
Organism: Mus minutoides; assembly: GCA_902729485.2. Lineage (NCBI taxonomy): Eukaryota > Metazoa > Chordata > Mammalia > Rodentia > Muridae > Mus > Mus minutoides. The sequence goes on along the minus strand of LR749933.1, from coordinate 1,175,016 downwards.
GAGAAAAACTACAGGGTTTTTGATTTTCATTTTGGAGCCCCTGATCCCAGCACAGGCCACTTAGTGTGATGCCAACTTCATCCGATGCTCAAGGGAGACAGGAAAGTGGCAGCTCTGTTGCCCGTGATGCCAAGCCCTGAACACACCCTCTGGGTGTTCTGGCTTTGTGTTGGCTGCTGTGTGGCCAGGGAAACACAGAGGCTGCAAGCAAAGGCCAAAGCACACTTTGATCGGTGTCCTGTGATTTGACTCCCTGGTAACTAGGTAAAATTAAAGCCCAGACTTGCCAGGAGGTGGAGAGGCAAGCCCTTTAGTTTCCACTTTCATTCAACTGGGCTCAGTGGATGTGAGCTTTTGGTTGCAAAACCTATGATTTAAAGGCTTTTGCATTTTTTTTCCTTTAAAAAATTAATCTAGCCGGGCAGTGGTGGCGCATGCCTGTAATCCCAGCACTTGGGAGGCAGAGACAGGTGAATTTCTGAGTTCGAGGCCAGCCTGGTCTACAGAGTGAGTTCCAGGACAGCCAGGACTACTCAGAGAAACCCTGTCTCGATAAGCCAAAAAAAAAAAAAAATTAATCTAAAACTTCTAGAAGCATGGGCTTCTGTTGTAGTGCCTCAGTAAGAGACCACTGTACTCTGCCTTCTTATAACTGTAAGAGTTATAGTTAGCTTCTCTATGCCTTGATTTTTATGTGGGCCAAGCACGTTAAAGTCACTTCTAGGTTGTGGAGAGAACTCTGTCAGGGAAGTAAGTGCTTGCTGTACAAGCATGAAGGACTGAAAATGATCCCCAGAACCCATGCTAAAAACAAAATATCGGGTGTGAGAGAATGTGTTTGTAATCAAAGTGCTCGGATGGCAAAGGCAGGCCTCCATGCTGGGCTTCACTGGCTAGCCAGTCTGCCTAACTGTGAGTTCCAGGCCAGGAAAAGGCCCTGTTTCCTAAAACAAGATGATTGTTACCTAATGAGTGACATCAAGTACTGACTTCCAGAGGTCCTGAGTCAATTCCCAGCAACCACATGGTGGCTCATAACCATCTGTAACGGGATATGACGCCCTTGACTGCTATAGGTGAAGACAATGACAGTTTTACTTACATAAAACAAATAAATAAATCTACATTTTAAAAGAGAGGGGGGTACTAAAAGGTTAAAAAAAAAGAGGAAAGGATAATAAAAAATTTCTCCTAGAAGATATTACTGTTATAATGATTTTACAGTTTAGAGGTATCCAAGAAAAAGAACAAATAACAACAGAAATGTAGCATCATCATCAGCTTAGACCCTCATAGCATCTAACAGAAACCAGTGCGGTAGGTTGAGGCAGGGCAGGATTTCTCAGATGAGCATTTTCTCCACAGGTGATTTTTCCCTGACTGAACATACCCTGGCTAGACTTCCATCTGTCTTCTCTCTCCCACAGTTATGTTGCAGGATAGACACTGGTGTCCTCCATGGCACAGTGCATGTACAATGGCTTAGAGGACACTTGATCAACACATGAGCCGGAAGCGGGCAGCACCCACCCCACGTCTACAGCCAGCTTCCTTCTTCGTGAGCTGAAGCAGCACTCGGCAGTTCTCTCATTTGCTTTTCTGTTCTACCCCAAAGCCACTTAGGGGAGGAAAGAGTTCATTTGGCCTACGCTGTAGATCATAATTCATTGTTGCAGGAAGTCAGGGCAGAAGCCTTGGAGGACCACTGCTGCCGGGCAGGGTTACTCTCTTCCTCGTGGGTATTGGTTTTCTTGTATAGTCTAGACCTACCTGGCCTCCCACAGCTGCAATCAGTCAAAAACGGCACCTCGAAGACACAGCTGCAGGCCAGCATGATCCCAGCAATTCATCCACTACATGCTTCCTGTGTACCTCAGCAGCTTTGCATGGCCTAAAATGTCCCACCCCTCCAGTTTTCATCTAATTCGTTTTAGGTCCTTTGGTTGGAGCTGGGTGGTTCCTGGCGTTCAGATGGCTGGCTTCACTTCACAGGACAGCTTCTTTGAAGCTGTTTAACTGCAGATAGATTCCACCTTGCAGCATGCCCTACATTCTACACAGAGCTACTGTTAGGATGATTGTATCAGTTTATTGTTACTCTTTATTCAAGTATGGGTCCTCTCACCTCTTTTCTCTCTATTCAGTCTCTCTCTCTCTCTCTCTCTTTCTCTCTCTCTCTCTCTCTGTGCTTATGTGTGTGCGTGTGTGTGTGTGTGTGTGTGTGTGTGTGACACACTTGTTCTCTCTCTCCCTTTCTTTCTTCCTTCTAAGCCTCTTTCTATGGCCAATATTTTTAGGTTCAGAGGCATGCCCTGTCAAGGTTACACTTGGAACTGGATAGGTCTTGAATGGTATGAGTACCCAATCTCTGACTGGCAAGGGAAGAAGGTTTATCTAGCTCACAGTTGGAAGGTACAGTGCATTACATTAGGGATGGTATTACAGTGGGGGCTCTCACAGCTGTAGCAGCCATGAGATTGCTTACTCGTGTCTTAGCTGACTAGGAAACAGGGATGGGCGAGATACCAACACTCAGCGGGCTTTCTTCTTTCACCTTTCCCTCTTTTTATTCAGCACTGACCTCTAGCTACCCACATTTAGGGTAGGTAGGGTCTTCCCTTCCCTAGTCACACCTCTCTGGAAACACTCTCAGTGACACATCCAAAGGTGTACTTCAGTAACTTGTCTCTTAATTCAGTCATGGTGAAATCATCCTGAAGAGTGTGGCCGGCCCATTTGGGAGGCGAGCATCATATTAGCTCACTGGTGGTCTGATGAGGTCTTTTGGTTTGTTTGTTTGTTTGCTGTAGCAGTTGTCTCATTTCGTTCCAAGCTTTCTGTACTCATTACCAGTTCATAGGGACTACACAGAGAAGGCCAGGCTGATAAATAAAGCAAGATTGGGATGGGGTTTCTTGCAGGGCATGTCATTCAGGGAGTTCTGACTCCTTGGAAGCAGGGAGGAACTGCTGCACCTTGCTGATTGGGGAACCTTGCCTCTCCACCACGCATCTGGGACTCACTGCCTTGTTTTCTGAGGTCTTCCTGCCACCAGAGGCCAGTGCATCTGAGGAAAGGCCTGGACTGGGGGCTGGGATTTGAGCTGTGTGTCTGAGGCATGATACTGACCTTCTCTGATGACCTTCCCACCTCTCTTCCCAAACAGAGAAGGAGACCTTCCTGGATCCTTTCATTCTCCGAGACCTCCTGCCTGCATCCCTGGGGAGTTATTACAGGTACACAGGCTCCTTGACTACGCCACCGTGTAGTGAAATTGTGGAGTGGATTGTCTTCCGGAGGCCTGTTCCCATCTCTTATCACCAGGTAAGCAGTCTGCTCCCGTTTGTGCTTTCTGTCTTGACTAGGCTTGTGTTGAGTATTTACTGTTGCTAGATATAGTTAGTATGGGTTTTTGTTTAACTCTGTTTTTTATTGATTTCTTTACTGTTTCCAACATATAGATTTAAATCCAAGAATATCAGAATATAAAATAGGATTTCTCAATGCTCTATTCTGGGTATGAAGAAGCCAGTTTAATCAGGATCCTATAGCATCCATGGCTTCAAGCACCATGCCTGCACTGACTGGGCCTATCAGTAGTCAGTCATGGATCCAGGAGAGGTTAACAGGGTCCCACCCATCCTATTGAACCATTGGCTGCTGATGGATTCTGGAGATAGGGCAGTCATTGTATTCAGCCCTGCAAGGAGCCCAGTAGGCTCAACAAACAGTTCCAAACCCATGGTCACAGAGATAGTCCTGGCTAAACTCAGTGGCTTTAAAGTAAATAGGTAAAAAGAAAGGAATGTGGGAAAGGAATCTGTAGGGAGGAGAGAGAATACTAGGGTTGTAAGTGATATTAGAGAGAATGCAGGGTTACAATATTCAGAATCCATATTATGCATGTATAAGCATGTCAAAGAACAAATTCTGTAAAACAACTCTATAAACAATAAGCTTTAGACTTGGAAAAAATATTTCTCAGATGAAGATTACATAACTGAGAATTGCAGACATGAAGTGAGGTATTGCTTGGAATTTGGTCTTGAGGAAATAATAGCTAGTCTACAGTGGTAACTTGTGTCCGAGGCACATCAGTTCCTCCTGTGTGATTCTCCAGTCATGGTCTTAGGTCAGTATTGTTTATACCCTATTTTATGGTAGCAATGAAGAGAACGTGGAGTGTAGGTGCCTTCAAGGATTGATCACACATCTGGGAATCAAGCCATGTGTCTATCTTCAGGATCATAGTCTGAGCACTCAGCCTACAACAGTTGAGAAAAGAGATCCGTATGCACAAAGTGGAGCAAACCACCTCCCTGCCTGGGCTTTCCAACCCCACTCCTCCCCACTGTCAGAATATCCAGACAGTCAATGGGAAGGACAGAAGTTTCCCTTTGACGCAGTTCCTGAGGGTCTAGTCCTTGCTTGCCTGGATTCACTGCTCTGGTCCTGGGAGGCAGGCTATGATGAGCTGAGAGCAGCAGGCAGCAAGAACAAGTGGGGACAGGACATCAAAGCAGTATTACTTGTGACCTCCCTGGGGCAAGCCTTAGAGAATTTGGCGTGCACTTGATCCTGTCTCCCATTTCTCAGTAGTGCCATCAGCTGGGACATGGTACGTGCGAGCCTTGCAGGGCACTGAGTATCTAAGGCAACCAAGCTGTTTCTGATCAGGCTCCTTTCATGTGTCAGTGATACAAAAGCATTAAGAGATGGATGCTGGCCTAGCATGGCCCACACAGGGCATCAGGGTATGGATGGAGGCATGGGCTGCTGTACGGGGACCCGCAGTTTTCATATAGGATCACAAGCCAAGTGTTTCTAACCCACTGCTGCCCTCCTTTCTTCTGGTTTGGGTATGAGATCATCTCCTTGAAAGGTAGGATTCAGGCCAAGCAGTTAATCTCAGGGAGAAACTAGTAAACTGGAGTGAGATTGGTACCCTGGCTGAAGAAAGTAAGCCACTTGTGGCCTGAGGGCCCTTCAGCTGCCCCCTGAGCAGTGACAGAACAAAGGAGCACTTTTTGGAAAGCACATGTTCTTTATCAAAAGTTCAGCCTACAGAGTTCATTGGGAAAGCCGATTACAGCTACGCCTAATGACTTGAGTTCAGTCCCCAGGGTCCATGTGATGAAAGGAGAGAAGCAACTCCCACACACTGTCCTTTGCCTTCCATATGCACAGCGCTCCAGAGTAAACAAGTAAATGTAATCTTAAAAAAGAACTCGGCTTCCACTGGGAAAAAATAGTTAAGTGGCCTTATGTTGTAGGGCCAAGAGCAATGGATAAGATAGAAAGATACTAGGAAGGAGTCACTAACCGGCACTATCTGAAGTGAAGGCCTCCTGTAAGGCTCTTCTGTTCATATGGCCCTTCCCTACCCAGCCAAGCTTACAGCTTTGGGCAGCAGTGGGGCAGAGGGGAGAGAAAGTTCTAGAATAGTGTAACAATACCACTACTTAACTAAGAACATAGGTAATAAGGCTTTGATCTTGGGGGATGGTCCAGAGATTCTCCTAAAGCAAGGCAGAGTGTAGATATAGGGAGTAGACGGTCAGATGATGTTCTGCTTGGGCATTGTCTTGGCTATAGAAAACAGAGATGACCACTTCAGTACATCCAAGCAGACAGTGTACCCGGAGAACCAGTAGTCAGGGTGTTTCAAGGTGAGGCTGTGTGAGCCTTCCTGCACTGGACTGACTTCTGACTAGACAGTGAAGTTTGGTGTTTCATCTGTCTTGCATCCAGAGGTCTCACCAATCAGGAAGCTTCTTACATGGCTTTGGAACTGACCCTGTACTCTGGCAGAGCTCAGCTCCCTGCTTGTTTGGTCTGGTTCCATGGTCCACTATGATTGCACTAGTCCTAGTTGACCCTTGAGGTCAAGAGCTGGCAATAGCTGGCTAAAGCCAGTTCTTCTATCAAGGAAGGATTCCTGAAGATGTTTCTGAGAACTCAGCCAACCAAAGTCTGGCCTTGTGTCACATGCCCATCCTTAAACAAATCAGAGGAGATGCTGAGTAGTGCCCCAAGGCATCCAGTGTTGACCTTTCTTGGGTTACATGGAGCAGGAACTGTATAAGGAAATCAGGCAGGGCAGCCCTTTATCCTCTGGGCAAAGCTAGGTGGCATGGTGCCAGGCTAACCTGAATTTTTGTGCTGAGAGCAGTCATTTTTCTTTGGGGATGTTTTTCTTTTTAATTCACACTCTGACAGAAAAGGTAGGGCTAGCAATTTGGTTCCTGAACAGGATCTGCCAGCTGTGAGGAGAAAATGAAATAGAAACGAGTTTTCTTCCTAATGGTGAAGCCACATTGTTTTGTTTTTAAAGAAATTAGTCCAAATATTTATTTCTGTAGGGTTGAGGAAAAAGTGTAGTTGATTTTCAAAAGGGTTCTTTTTGTTACTTAAGATAAATGCTTCTGTCGTCAAATATTTAAATGCTTGAGCTATTGAAATTAAGATTTGCCCACTTTTTTTTTTCCTTCTTGTAGTGCGGGGTGGACGTTGGTGAGCTCAGGGATTTGAAGGCCATCAACATACTGTGTTGTTTTGGCAGCTACAGCTATCTAATAGACTCAAATAAAACACACACTTTTGGGGAGTGGATGTCTGCAGAAGTGTTTGTGGATTCCAAGCATTTTGACATTTGGAAACTGGAGCTTTTAGAAAGTGCTTTGTCATCATGCCTTTGTGCTTGTGAGCTCTAGAGCAAGGACAGGAGGAGAAGAATGTAGGTGTTTGCCTTCCCTGGAAGGGACCGCGGTACAAAGAAACAGAGAAAAAGAACTTGGACGTGCTTTCTAATTCATTACAAGCTGCCTGCGGAGGGCTGCACTTTTATCAGACCCTGTACCCTACCTACATTGCTGTCTATTCCCAGGGGAGGGACAGGTCCCTGTCCCTGTGGCTGCACTGGCTCCTTGCTGGCCATTGTACAGAGGTCACAGTTGCATCACATGCCCACCCCGCCGTGCACAGACACCAGGAGGAGAGTGTCTGCCCAAACCTTCAGATTCCAGTGCTCTTTCTGAAGCTAGCAGAGAGCACTGATTTCAGGGACGCGGGGGGGCCAATTTGGAAAATCTGAGTGGTTAGGAATTCCACAACTGCCTCTGTCAGAAAGAAAACAGGCCAGTATTTCAGGTGCTGGCCCACAGTTTCTCAGGAGCCTCCCTCTCTTATCTTTTCTCTCATCGGTATGGCCAAGCAGTGAGCAAGTGAGCTCTTTGTAAGATGTGCTGATCAACCCAGTTGTAGGAGCTGGGGAGATGGATTTCTTTAAAGGCTTTCAGAGCACACAAGCAGGTTCTTAACTTGCCTCTTTTACTCTTCCCTGTGAACCTACACTGGCATTCTAACCAGCTCCTAGCCAGTGACCTTGGCCTCTCTCTTGTATGATAATATAGATTCAAATGTGTTCAGTTTGGGTGGAGCCTAGCAACCTGGGCTGACCAGTAGTCGGTATGGGTTATGAGACTCCAGTCACCATCCATCGTAAATACTAGGCCAAGCCATGGGCCTGGGAAGAAATGTGATTCAACCGTAAAAACACTCGCTGCTGCACAAGTGTGAGGACCAAAGTTTGCATCCCTGGAAACATAAAGATGCTGAGTGAGTGCGGTGGCCTGCTTGTAATTACCAACCATGCAAGGCTGGAGCAGGTCATCCTCAGAGCAAGCTGGTCCTCAAAACTAGCTATACTTGGAGTTTGACTGAGGGAGATTGTCCTGGTGAATATGATGCAAAGAGATAGAGAATGATCAATGCCTGACATCAGCCTCAGATTCCCAACTGAGTGGGTAAGCACATGTGCACACACTTGCGCATACACACACACACACACACACACACACACACACACACACACACACACTGGTCAGGGGATAAGAGGAGAGAAAATGGGAAATAAAATGCTGCCATCTCCTTGTCATCCATACAGAATTGCAGCCTGGGTCTGGCAGCACCAAGGAATGGAAGTAGTGCCCTGGAGTCAGGTGTCTGCAGTCTTTCCTTAAGCTTCCATACACGGGTATAACTTGTTCAGCACTTTCTCTCACGCTGAGTCCAGAGGGCATTATTCTAATGTGGATTCAGTTCATCCTGCAAGAGAGTTTTACAAACGATGCTTCTTTGCCCGTTGTCACCATTGGAGTGGATCCTTCTGTCCATTAAAATGCAGCATTACCTATGGTTTTTCTCCAGCATGATCTTGTCTTGATAGTTAAATTTTATATGTGTGGGTATTTTGCCTACACATATGTCCCTGTACTAGACGAACAGGATTCCTAGTACCTGGGAAAGCCAGAAGATGGCAATGAATCTCCTCGAACTGGAGTTACAGACTAGAATGAGACAGTGGGTGTGCTTGGAGTTGAGCTGAGGACCTCTGTAAGGGTGATGAGTGCTCTTAACCACTGAGCCATCCCTCCAGCCCTTTGCCATGAGTATAATTTTTGGGTGTATGCTCTCTGCTATGCAGCAATATACCGATTTATGCAATAAATCTAAATGTCTTAATTAGTCTGCTTTGAACATTTGGCTATTATTATTATTATTATTATTATTATTATTATTATTATTATTTAATCAGTGAGATAGGTTGGAAAGGAAAGGTTTATTTATCTGCATTGCCCTTCTTTGGCCACTAGTCTGTCTGTCATAGTAATTAAGCATGGCTATGCTTTAGAGGCAGACTACCTTCAAACAGAGAGTTCTCTTCCTGCCCCATTTCTCAGGTAAGTTCCTCTGTTTCCACATCATAAAATGATGAAGATAAAATGATAAGTGAAATGTGCAGACCTGTGCTTGACATGAGAGGAAGCAGCTTAAGGATCATTAGTAGTCTTCCTGATTCCCTTATTAATGGATTACCATCTCCAAGTGACAGCTCTATCCCATAGAAATAAAGCAAGTCATGTATCTTGTTTAAGTTCTGTAGTGGGCATATTTAAAATATAAACAAGAACAGAAGATCAATTTTAATATAGAATTTAACCCAGTAACCTGAAATATTATCCCAGTGTGTGTGAGCTAAGGGATGAGCATACGTAGCCCCTGGCTGCTGTGGTGTTAAGGCATCATGAGAACTAGTCTGTCAGTTACCCAGGAACATCCTTTCCAACACCATGTGCTGCCCAAAGATGCCATCACTAGTCCAAAAGAGAGTGCTTTCCTAGTTAATTATCTAAATGTGTTTTCTTTATGGAGAAGGCCTTTCTGTAATCGCCTTGTTGTAAAAGTATCTGAGCCGCAGGAAGGATGTGGTCTTGCATTTAGCTAGTTTCATTTTTTGCAGCGGTGGTTCAAAAGTACAACCTGAGCTGCTCAGGGCTATCAGGCATGATACTTGATTGCCACTGTCTGCTCTATAATGAGGCAACAAAGCAGGGCCCACCCTGTTCCCTGGGTTTTACTTGTGTTAACCATGGACTGTGCTTATCTTGAATTTCTGCTGTACACCCACCCCTTCAAATACTGCTCCGACCAGTGTCTAATGGCTCTTGTTTCTATTACTTTCTATTTTCACTAATCGCTCTCCTTCAGCTTCATGCCCCCCTCCCCACATCTTGTGGACCAAGAGCCCTGGCTGCACACACATGGAATGAATAGATTTCAAATATCCTTTGATTCAAACTGACAGATTAAAAACTAATTATTCTCTGAAATACTTTTATAATAAAAACGAAGCTGAAATGATTTATATACACCTCCAGCCAACACATTTGCGATTCAAGGTTAAAATTGTTCTTGTAGCAGTACCAGTTAAAATGCAATTATAGTTCCCCAAGCAGGGATAAAAGAAAGAAGTATTTTACACACTCACTTCAAAAGTTAAAAAGTCAGTTTGATATTATAGAAATAAAAACTTTCATTTATTTTTACCAAATGATAAAGACTTCATTAGTTCCATTAAAGGTAAGATAAATCCAAACCTCCTCCTGGAAATGACTCAGGTGAATAGAAGTGAGGGCTTTGGGATGTGGAGAGTGCTTTCCTTCTTGGCTGACATCTTCTTCATGTCACCCAGTTGGCCCTATGTGGTTTGGGTCCCCTGACTGAATTGGCCTTGGACTTAGTAAACAGGAATTGCTGGGAACATCGGTACTGCTCCCACCACTGGCTTTTCAATCGCTGAATAGTGCTATGGGCCTGTTGAATGTGACATGTATGGTTGAGAGAAGCTGAGTCACTCAGTCATGGCTTTCTAATCCTTACTTTACCTTTTATGACCTTGGGACAGTTGTCATATCGCAAGGACCAGTTTCCTTATTGGTTTCAGTAACGCACAGACATTCTATGAACAATGACCATATTCCCAACCTCCCAGGACCTCTCTGATGACTAAGTAACCAAGCACGTGCTCCTTTTTGTGCGGTCCTTTACATATCATAAGAGCTTAGAAAGTCTTAGCTGCTGCTGTCAGTGCTAGTCTTAGTTACTGTCCTGTTGCAGTGGAGAGATGCCATGACCAAGGCAACTTACACAAAGAAAGTACTTAATTGTGGGCCTGCAGTTTTAGAGGCTTAGTCTGTGATCATCATGGGAGGGAGCTTGGCAGCAGACAGACAGACAGGCCTGGTGCTGAAGCATAGCACAGGGCTTACATATATAAGTCTGAGGAAGTGATAGAGATACTGGACCTCGAGCTGGCTTGTGAAATCTCCAAGCTCACCTCAAATGATGCAACTCTTCTAACAAGGCCACACCTCCTAACCTTCCCAAACAGTCTACCAACTGAAAACCAAACATTCAAATATGAGCTTGTGGGGGCCATTCTTACTCAAACTACCACAATATTATAACAATATTGTTACTTATTAATTTTGCTTTTTAGGCCAAAGGTGAATTTAAAATCAATCTTTTTAGGTGTTTAATGAACTACCTTGTAAGTTTTATAAAATAAAGCATAGATAAGCTATATTCCATTGCTATAATCACATACTACAGTTATCATTAGCTACAGTCCTTAGAAAATAAAATCATTATAGTGACAACAATATTTATTGAATATTTTCTTTTGTCAGAAACTATTTCAAGCACTTTATATAGAGAAACCCATTAAAGAGGAAAACCACATGACATGAATAACATTGTTATCTCTGATGTACTTTAAAGACTCAGTACAGAATGCTTGGGGAAGAGGCAAGACAGGTTGTTCAGTGAAATGCTTGAGAGCATGAGGACCTAAATTTGGATCCCCCAGTAACCTTTCAGGAAGCCAGATACAGCAGCACGCCCTTGTGATCCCAGTACCAAGGAGGCAGAGACAGGATTGCTAAGCATTGTTTGCCATCCAGCCTAGCAGCATTGGTAACCTCTAGGTTTTAGAGATGCTTTCTCAAAAAAATGAAGTAGAGAATGGTCAAAGAAGGCTCCTGACATCAACCACTGGCCTCTGCCTTTACCTGCATGCAGACATCTGTGCACATGCATTTATACATGCACAAGATGCAGACAAACAAAGGGAGAGTATAGTATGTAAGATGTCCATGACCACATCTTTGCCAAACAGGCTCTGAAAACAAAAGTTTCAAGTATTTAAGAATGGAAGCTTTAAAGATGGAAAATGGGGCATAGGCCTGATCCCTGGCACACCCCCACCCACATTAAGAGTGAGAGATCGAGGTGGTATGGAGCCAGAGGTGTACGTTGATCAAGTGTACAACTGTTTTACTTAAGATTTATTTTTAGTTTATATGTATGAATGTTTTGTCTGCATATATGTATTTACACCACATTTATTCCTGGTGCTCATGGAGGCCAGAAGAAGGTGCTGGGTCTTATGAAACTCAATTGTAGATGGTTGTGAGCTTGTATGTGTGTCCTGGGGTCTGAACCTGGGTCCTCTGCAAGGATAGCCAGTGTCATGACTGCTGAGCCATCTCTCCAGAGCCCCACTGTACATTTTAAAAGGATCAATCACTGTTGCACTTCTAACCCAATCCGGAAAGTTCCAACAAATCAAGCATGAAACATGTGCACTGGTCCAAGGCTGAGAGAAACATGTCCTCTGGCTTTGGTGTAACTAGAGACTGTCGTGTCATCCAGCTCTATATCCTCTGGCCTTTTGGCTTTCCCTGGACAATCTAAAATATATGTGAAGGATGGGTCAGTAGCGTTCTAGCCCAGGTGATCTCTTTCTCTCCTGGCAAAGTGAAACATGCAGACTTTCCCCCAATCCAAAAATTAGAGAGGTTTTTACATGGTCACCAACTGTGGCCATTACTAAAAGGATGGACCACCAGCAATTTCCATTCCTTTCAGAGGAAAGACAGCATTTAACAAATGCTGCCAACCTACTTAAGGCATTTGATAAGCCTGCTCCGCCTGTCCTCTTGCGTGAACCCTTTTGTGTGACTGTCAAGCGAAGCTATGATCCAGTTGACAATATAATATCATCCAGGTCATCAGTTCACTCTACGCCGTCACAGCCTTCCTTCAATGTCTGCCAGGAGAGCTGAGTTAATGGCAGGGAAGCATCTTGAGCTTTTAAGCCATAGCATGTCATTAAGCTGTAAGAGCAATTTAAACGGAGGCACTTTTGCGTTTAATTCACAACCTGCCTCTTTTTACAGTTGTGTGACTAATTCTTTCCCCGTAGCTTCAGAAGTAAACTTTTTAGAAGGAAGTACTAGCCAAGAAGGAAACACATACTCTAGAGAACAAACAACGTGTGGTGCTGTGTGGCTGGAAGTCTCCTAGCTTCTTTTCCTTTGGCTCCTCAAAGCTAATGCTGTTCCCAACAGACAACTATGTCTTCCACACTGCCTGTATGACTTGGTGTGAGAGCCCAGTTCATGTTTAAAAAGAAAAAAGTCAAGAATCCAAAACCACCCTGAACATAAAGAGTCCATGCCTTTATTCAACTCGTATCTCTATGAATTGAATTTAAGCCACATTCCTGTTATTTGGCCTTCTCTGGACATGGAGAGGAGCTGGTTAACATCTTCTACATGCAAGGGCCTTTAGTCAAAATGTGCAGTGCTCGCCCTTTCTTCAGGTTGAACAGCTCTACTTCCTCTGGCCTTTCTTCATGGGATTGATTCTCCAGTCTTTTCATCGTTAGGATTAGTCTTTACCTGGAGCTTTGTTAATTCCATTTATAAAGTTTTAGGAAGTCATTTTCTCTGAGAAAATCAGAAACCCATGTGTTCCTTACCCCCTCCTTTGTGTGTATATGTGTGTGTTTTTATGTGTGTTTGTGTCTGTGTGTATTTGTGTGTATATGTGTGTATGTCTTTGTGTGTGTGTGTATGTGTATATCTGTGTGTGTGTGTGTGTGTGTGTGTGTGTGTGTGTGTGTGTGTGTGTGTATCTGTGTGTGTCTGAGTTTGGTCATCCTGTCAAGCCTGTGGCATCATTGGCCTGGAGGGTTTCAACCTCTTTAATTGTTTGAAGTGTCATGGCTCACACCTCCATAGGATAGAGTCTAGTGAGTGGTTGGTTGGCTGCAATCTCTCTAGGAGGGCCACACTTTCTCAGTGAAAGATGTAAGCTTCTGGTTGTCAGCAGCTAGTCATTGTCTGGGTTGATCTCTGAGCTAAGAGTGTTCAGCCCAGGCTTGTGGATGGCCCCCTTTCTTAGAATCTACAAAAATCCAAAGAGCATTAATAGTTTTATTCTTGTATGTATTTATTATTTATATAATGTATATGAGTGCTTTGCTTCCATGTGTCAGTGCAACCTGTACATGCGATGCCTGCAGAGAACAGATCTTCTGGAACTGGAGTTACAGGCAGTTCTTATGTGACCTGTGAGTCCTAGGAATTGAACTAGGGTCCTGTGGAAGAGCATCTAGTGCTCTGAATGACAGAGCATCTCCTCGAGCCCATGATAGTTTTTTAAAAAAAAATGACATACTAGTATTGATTGCCAGCCACTTGGCTCCCTGAAATGGGCTGCAGCTTCTAGCCCTCTGCTTATCGCCTTTCTTTGTGACAAGATTATTTTTGTGGTCTGATGAGAGCAATTGTGACAGCCAGTCAATGCTCTATCCTTGTGAACAGAACAATGACCTTTCTTAATGATGCAGTACTCGGGGCTACAAAGACACCCTCTTGATGGTCAAGATATGGTTGTGGGATGCTGAAGTTTTCTTCTTTGCTTTTCCTAAAAAGGTTCATCAGTGTTTTGTGGAAGATGTTTTTTCATACTGACCATGACAATAGCTGATCTTTGTTAAATGTCTATTGTGTTCTGAGTAACCCACATAGATTTCATCTTTTTCGGAATCCCAGAAAATAGAGCCCATATTTACAGGCATTTTACTGATAAGGAAGCTTGAGTTTTTAGAGGGCTTGTATAATTTGTCTGTGACTAGCCATCTGGTGAATTCAGAACTGGGCAATTGAACTTAGCCACACATTTAGCATTGAGCATCTTCATAACATGGCTAAATTTGATTTGTAGTATGTCCACAGAAGCTGTGAATAAGAAAGAATTAAATTAATACTACTCTTGGTAGTGTGTACTTTGAATGCTACACAAAGAGAAAGTGTTCTGTCACAAATCCTGTTGTTCAAAACCTCATCAGTTGAGCACTATTATAATGACCAGCATTTTATATAAGGAGAGTGGAGCAGCTGCTAGAAGTCCAGGGCCGTATGCACAGGACTCTAGTTCATACCTAGGTGCTTTACCTTCGAAATTCACCACGAGTCTATGCTCTTTCCCATAGTACTAAGGTATTACTGGAGAAATCTGCAGACAGCCCTGGGGTCTGAGAGTCCTTACCCTCAGCTGAGAATGGCCCCATTAGCAGCCAACAGAGAGAGTTCGGCCACTGGTGCTGATTCCAGAAGGTGTGTGTGTGTGTGTGTGTGTGTGTGTGTGTTGTATGCGCATGTGTGCGTGTACATGTGTAGGCCTTCCCCCCGGTAGAAAGTCAGCTTCGGCCATGCCACCTCTGATCTGATTACCCCATATCCTTTGCATCACAGAGCCTTCCTAATTGAAATTTTCTCCTTTTCCCTCTGGTTCTTTGTTCAGCTTGAGGCTTTTTATTCTATCTTCACCACGGAGCAGCAAGACCATGTCAAGTCAGTGGAGTACCTGAGAAATAACTTCCGACCACAACAGGCTTTGAATGACAGAGTGGTGTCAAAGTCTGCTGTCCGGGATGCCTGGAACCATGACCTGACAGACTTCTTGGACAACCCACTAGGAACGGAAGCCTCTAAAGGTAAATTTTGATTGAGTGCTTCAGCCTGAAGAAGGGAGGTTCTTTATCACAAATGAGCACTCACATAAAATCCAGACTTGGCAGCGTATACCTGTAAGCTAGTTCTGAGAGTAGATCTGTCCTACGGAGACATGTAGAATGTCCAGAGCTCACTGAGCAGCTAGTATTTCCTAGTCAGTGAGCTCCAGGATGAGGGAGAAGCCCTATCTCAAAAACTAAGGTAAAGAAAAATTGAAGGAGACATGTTTTGACAGCCCCTACACAGAGACACACACAGATACACATATGCACATACACACAGATACATACACAGACACACAGATACACAGGCAGATAGACATACAGATACACAGGCATGCACACAGACACACACACACAGATACATACAGGTACACACACACACACACACACACACACACACACACACACACAGAAATTTGAAGAAATAGTTCACAGTCAGCCAAAAATTAGGACTTGGTGTTAAGAACATATGTTTCTCTGCTAAAAGAAATTTGTCTAGACAATAAATAGAAATGATGTGAGAATAACTTTGGTTAGATTTACTTAAAATTGCCCTTTTGACTAGCAGGAATAGATCAGTCATTCTCTCTATTTTTATTCTATACTTCCAAATGAATTAACAATGTCTAAATGAAACTCTTGTTAAATCAAACTCTTGTCTTACTTGTGTGTTTTATGGTGTTTGTTTTTGAAGCAGGGTCTCTTGTAGTCAAGGCCGGCCTCAAGTTTGCAAAGCAGGCAGAGATGACCTTGAACTCCCCATCTTCCTGTCTCTGCCCCCTAAGGGCTGAGATTATAAGCCACTGTGCTTTCAGTTTATGCAGTGTTGGAGATGGAGCTCAATGCTTTGTGCATATTGGGTTGAAGCACACTGCAGCTGAGCCACACCACCAGCCCTGTCCTACCTGTTGGGCAGTTCCCTGAACTGAAACCCCAGCATCCTTGAAGTCCTTGAAGCATATAGCCTTCCTGCTTGCTCCCATCCTAAGCAAGGGGTGCAACATAGCTTTGAATGGCCCCCAGAAACCACTAGCTTCTTAAACCACTGAAGAGGTGGTCCTAGTAACTGGTAAAAATGTGTACGTCACTTGCTGACATCTTACATCTCTGCTTTCTTATGTGAAATGTACATGTGTTCCTCTCCCAGGAGCCTTCCTCTTTCTCTCAGTCTTATAATTGTGACTTGTTTCTTAGGAAGTACATGGAGAAATATGTCTGGTCAAAGCCCTAGTCCTGGAGGTAGTGAAGGGGGCAACAAAATATTTGTGCTGGTGTGAGGACATGACTGTTTCCCAACTGAGTGTCCTGGGAGAGCTCATGTGCTTCATCGGCAAGAAAAGCAGACTGTGCTCTCTGTGGTGTGGAAAGTAGCATGGGAGTTTGTTCTAAGAATGTCCCCAGGACCATTATTAGCACATGAGCTTGCAGGACCGTTATTAGCACATGAGCTTGCAGGACCGTTATTAGCACATGAGCTTGGCAGGTCCAGAAGCATGAGATTATAGTCCACAAACTCCTGTACGTGTTAACACTAATAAGCCTGTTTTCTAAGTTCCTAAACCAACCAAGGACCTGAAAGAAGATGGCTGTGACCGTGGAACAAGTCCCCGATGTCAGTCTGTAGCACAGCATTGTGGGGGTGGGAACAGGAAGGAGGAAGGCTGTCTGTCTGTGGTTTATTAAAGACGCTGATCTGGCCAGGGATCCCCACGAAAGGCTTGAGTCTCTAGCTACTGTCAGTAGAAGGACAGTTTAGATGCCCACAAACCTATGAGATGCCTCAGGTTGAGTTGTCATTGAAAAATCCTCATATGGGCTAACTTTTTAAACTTAGCTAAAAATAACTGAACTTGAAGGCTTTTCCACAGAGAACTCTGGGGAAGGAGACCGCTCCTGGGCTCACTCGTGGTGAGAAGTCTGTATAGAGGTCCTGCAAGGGAAGGGAAATTTGGATCAAGAGGAACACACAGTCTGCTAACTCAAAATTGCTGAGAACAGGGCAGTAAGTCTTCCCTGGAGACTGTGCTGAGCATGTGAGTGAGAGACTGATGATCTGTTTAGAGAGATTGTGTGGCAGCTGTTACTGAAGAAAGTTAGAGGGTGGTGGTCCATTTACATGTCAAAATAAACAAGGTCCTCCACTAACTGTGGCCAAGTCCTTAAATGTAGGATGTAGACAGTCAGTTCCTCATTCTCCAAAGCCTACTGCAAATATCATGTCCATTGTTAACTCTTACAATGTATAAATATTTAAAGGATTTCTGATATTTTTAGAGTGGCCATAGTGAGAGAGGAAACGAGAGAGGGAGGGAAGGGGCGTAGGAAGATCTGCAATCCTGTCTGGATTTTCAGCATTACAGAAGAGTGAAGTTCTTCTGTTTCCCATCTTAGTGTCTGGTAACTTAGCCTGTACAGAACACTTGTCATAGGCAGGGGTCTGAGTCCATAGGGCTTCTGTTGAAATTTACAAATTCTGGTATCAGAGGTCAAAGCAGGGGCCAGGGACACAGGGACAATGGTGGATATGAAGACTGCTGATTAAGGAAGGTACTCCGAGGAATGTAAGTGGACCTAGTAAGAGGGAACAGCAATGATACCCCAAAGTGCTACTCCCCATTGTCAAGACCCACTTTGTGTCATTACATATTCCCCATCTGTCTTCCCCATTCAGAAATGTGGCTTTTTCGCACAGGTTCTGTTGTGTCCTATGTGAGTCCACTGGGGAGAGGTCTCCAGTCTTCCTGCCTGCTGACTTCCTTCCTGTGTTAGTCACTCTGTCTCTCTGTCCATGCCCCTCCCTCCTGCTGCATTCTCAGTGAATACAAAAGGGCCTAAAAAATGAAGTATGTGTACCCTATACACCATCCTTATAAGGAAGAGAAGAGAGAGGATACTGTTCCCTCTCAGGTGGTACAAGTGGCTCGTCCCTAATTAGTGAGTTTCTGGGAGGAGCTTTGTGACCACTGAGGAAAGCCCCCACACACAATTCCATTTTACAGACCCCTTTAATTTGAAGTCTAAAGCAGCATATTTTGACATAGTAGCCCTGAAATCCCTGTAAATACTGTTTATCACATCCAGAGAAATACCTATGTAATACACGTACAGTGTGATATATCTCCACAATCTAAATACAGCTGAGTAATAAGGATTTGGATCAAGGAGCTAACGTCCCCACCCACCCAGGATGGTCCCCACCCCCTTTTAGATCTGCGTTCCCATGGTCACCACTGCCAGAAAGTGGCTTTGTCCTGGTGTGCTTGTGGAGTCAGCTGACTAGAGATCTTTAGTGTCTTTACTCCACACTGATATTGGGAATGTTTCATGGAAGGGTTTGTTCATTCTTAGGACCACATTTCATGTATGATTATTCCAGAAAATATGGACTGTATACACGATTGCGTGATCCATTTCCAAATTTCAATGAGTAAAAACTTCTTGGGCATCTTCTTGATAGCAGTATGTAAGTAGACACTGCCCACTGGAGGAATGTTTAGCTTTGCTTAGACATCATCAGTTTCCTAGAGTGATGGGATTCCTATTTCCTCTTCTGCCCACTATGTATGAATGATGCTGGAGATGAAATCCCGAGCCCCACACATGCTAAGCAAGTTCTCTGCTGCTGAGCTTCACCCCAGAACTCCATCTTTTCCCCCAACATTAAAAAAAAAAATCTGGGCTTGGTTTGCGCACCAACCCCAGCACTGCAAATGTACCATTTGGTTATCTTCAGAGGAGTCATAGCTGCAGCACCGTCACTGCAGCCCAGCGGTAGAGCATTTCCTTCACCGTGGACTCATGCACACTTCTCTTCCCATCCACAACCCAAGCAACCGTAACGTTTTCCTCTCTCCTATGGTGTTTGGATGGGGATTTATCTCTGCCCTTACAGGCATCTCTTGATGATTCCTTTTTATTGCTGAGTGGACTCTCTCTCTCTCTCTCTCTCTCTCTTGTTTGTTAAGTGTGTGTGTATGTATGTGCTCAAGTCTGCTTGCCTGTATATGTACAATGTGAGGTGACCACAGAGCCCAGAGGAAAGCATCAGGTCCTCTAGAACTGGAGTTGAAGATGGTTATGAGCCACCATGTTGGTGCTGGGAATTGAATCTGGATCCCTTCCGAGATCAACCGGTGCTCTTAACCACTGAACCATCTCTCCAGGCCCTTTGTTTCTAATAAGAGCTTTATTGAGATTTAATTAATATACCATAAGGTTTATTACCTTTAAGTGTCCACATCCGTGGCTTTGGCGTGGTCAGCAAGTTGTACAACTATCTCTGCTGTCTGCTTCTAGAGCACTTCCATTGTTCTAAAAACAAACCGCACCACCTTTACCTAGTCCCCTTCCTATAGTTTCCCCACTCACTTGTTCTTTCCCCCTGCTAACCACAAATTTGCTTTCTGTCTGTCTAGATTGACTTATTCTGGACATTTCATATTAGAGGGCATCTCTGGCTTCTTCCACTTTTCATAATATGTGTGGGAACATGAATCAGAAATAAATGCTGTTATATGGTCAAATAATATAGCACCATGTGGGTGTACTACAGTGTGTATATTCATCCATTGCTTCCTGGATATTTGGAGAGTTCTGTTGTGGGGTCATAAGGAATGCTGCTGCTCTCACATCTGGGCGTAAGTCTCAGACACAGAGCCACCCATTCATGCCAGATCTGTAGGTGTGTAGTTGAGAGGACCAGCTTTGTGTCTCCCACATTAGCAGCACCCATTTACCTTGTCATTAATCGTGTATGGAGTGGGTACAGTGTCTTCCCATCCTTGACAACACTTGTTATTATGCATCTTTTGGCCACACTAATTTAGCTAACGCATTTTCCCTTTGGTCTTTGTTTTCAGTTCCTTAATGAATAAGGAGGCTTTCTTTTATTTGTATATGTACATGCCATGGCTTTCTAGATGGAAAAATGCTCCTCTGTTTCTACCTGGGCTGACTGGTATGTTCAAGAGCATCATACATAGAAGCCACTGGCAGTTGCTCATAATCATGACACAGCCCAAGGAACTGACCTGGTTGGTCTTAGGGATACTCGGAACGAGGCGATGCAAGGGAGAGGCAGTCCCTTCACCATTCATCTGCACAGTCTGGATCCTACCAGAGTAGAGGAATGTGCCTCTGAGGTTCAGGAAGGGCAGAGCCTGTCTGATAGGCACTCTCTTGCAGCTCTCCAGCAGAAGCTCTGAGACCTCATGAAAGAGGCAATACTTCATGCATCTGCTGTAGCACTGTTACAGAAGAAAGAAAAGTAAGTTAATTACATAAATCAGGAGTCATCATTAAACGTTTTTGGCTGGGTGTCTGATAGTGAATACTCTTGACTTTGTAGGCCATAAGATCCCTATTACAACTCTTCATGTCTACCAGGGGGCCATGAGAGGAGCCATAGTCAATATGTAAATGAGCGGACATAGAAAATATCTCCCAGTGACACTTTATTTAACACAAAACGTCTAGAACAGATTTTTCTGGGAACCCAGTTTTGTTCCCTGCTTTAGGGGATATATATCACAGTAAGATAGAGAAAGTATGTGCTTTTTTTAAAGGTAAATATTGAATATCTCAAGACTAGGGATATAGTTAAGTGGTAGACCATGTGCAGAAAATGCACAGGATACAGGTATTTCCATCCCCAGTTGCCTCTCCACCAATGGTAGCTGTAGTAACTATGAATTGTTTGGTTTTTACATTCTATTTAGAGATTAGGAACCTGGCTGTCAGCGACTTACACTATTTCAACTTTCAACTGGCCATCTTTCACATCAGAGGTATAACGAGACCCTCAGTTCAGTGCATGTAGCTCCTCATTATCCCTGGTTCCATAGCTGTGATCTTTAATGAGGACAGTGCTGGTTGGGTGCCAAAGAAGGCATCCCATCTCTCCTGTCAGTCCTCTGTCAGGATGATTGGTTGTACCAGCAGGGGGACAACAGAATGCAGCCTGTTACCGCCCCAACATAGTCATGCAGGATACCAAAGAAGAGGGGAGGAATGGTCTCCCCAATCCTGCACTGTTGCTCAAGAAAGACATAACTAATGCCATACAGAAAAAAATGCAAAGCCTTGATTCCAGAAAATGGAGACAATATTTAGGATCTGCGAATTGTTCGAGGGATGGCCAATTGGCTACTCGGCCCTTTATCAGTAAATAATTTGGATAGACTTTAGGATTTAATGGGCTGTCATTTCAGTTACTCTTCAGCCCATTCCGGGACCCTGGAAGAGCATCCTGTGATTAAGTGCTGAGCACACTCTATAGTGAAGAAATTTGGGATGGTGATTGAAGGAAAATAACTTTGCTTCCAGCAGCACAAAACATATGGTTTATTAATTTAACAAAACCTGTTCACCCCGCAGTGGAATCGAAGCCACTTGATCTGATAATTTGATTTGATGGCTTAATTAAAGTGACACTGTATAATGTAATAAAATCAGAGGAAATAGAGAGGACACTGACTGACTGTGTACCCCTCAGTGTCACGGACTCACACCTTGGTTTGTAGAACGTGTGCTGCTCTTCTGCCGAGCTGGGCATTTTCAGCTGCAGTCTCAGCGCAAAGGATTGCTTCCTGTTTTGGTTAAATGTTGTTTTAAAAGACATAAACATAAGTAACTAGCTGATTTTAAACCCAAATACATTGAGGCAGAACATCACATTTTCTGCCAAAATGAGGAAACAAAGGAGAAAATCCATGATTGCTGTAGAGTTTGACATTGGGATGTTGGCTTTCTGGTATTTTTGGAGAAAATATTAATGTTCTATTTTCAGTTCAGTCATCTCCACACAACACATTAATGAGCTTTGCTTTACCTTAGTAAAGAGAAGCTCTAGTCGTTATGTTTTATTCCATTGTAGGCAGCTGCTCCTCCCAGAAACCCTTCTGGAAAGTTGTCTTGTTGCTTCCAGAAACTCTCAGGGCAGGTATGTGTTAAAGAAGAGCACATGTTCCATGCAGCTCCATGGGGAGTTGGTAGTTAACTGTCTTCTGAAGACAGTGTAGGTTTGCTGCTGCTTTTAACCTGAGAGTGGGTATGAGGAAAGCAAGGTATAGGCTCGATTTAAAACTCAGAACATGCTAGGGTCAAATGAGATAAATGTCCGATATTCCATAACTCCTCTCATAGAATGTAAATGTATAAGTGTGTGTTGATTGCCTTTAATTGCTTGGCACAACGTTAGTGTTCTCTCTACATGTTGTATTGCCTGTTTCCTGTTGTTATAGCACAATACTCAAGACTGGGTAATTTGTTTAAAAGCAGCAGTAAGGCTTGTGTAACCTTACCCAGCCTCTGGTAAGGGACTCAAGAAGTTCCAGTTCAAGAACTTCAGAAATAGAGTATGCTGAGAGGAGAGAAGACAAAAAGCTGGCCGGCCCTCTAACAGCATGCGTTTTCAAAAACTCACTCATTATCCTGGGGAGCGACATCGGTTCCTTATTGAGGATGGAGCCTCCCTCTCTTAAATCCTCACCAGTGTGTATTTAATTGAGGACCATGCTTCAACACGAGTTTGGTTGGAGACAAGGCATATTCAAACCATGGCTGACATTGCCTGCTTTACCCACTGTTTTGCCACCAGTAGATTTATCTTCATGTGTATGTTCAGCAGCCTTTGGAAAGGTTACCAAGGAGAGTGGCTGTGCCCAGGAAGAGCTTGGTGGTGCCAGATGCCGTGCTGGCTCTCTACATCCACATATGTTTTATTTAATTTTCAGAATGCCTTCAGCCAGATCTTATCACACATTTGCTGGGTATCACTAGGCACTAGAAGGAAAGACTAGGGGCTGGAGAGATGGCTTAACGGTTAAGAGCACTGACTGTTCTTCTGAAGGTCCTGAGTCCAAATCCCAGCAACCACATGGTGGCTCACAACCATCTGTAATGGGATCTGACGCCCTCTTCTGGAGTGTCTGAAGCAGCTACAGTATACTTACATATAATAAATTTTTAAAAATCTTAAAAAAAATAAAAAGGAGAGGCGAGCATCAGGGCACACATCTATGATCACACAGGAAGATTCCTTGAGTTCATTAGCTGGCTGGTCTCACTCCAGGTTCAGCAAGTGATCTCATTTCAAAATCCTAGGTGATGGAAGAAGACATCTGTCTGTTGACCTTCATGTGCACACATAACCAACCCCCAATCCCCACCTCATGCTGCTGCTGTGCATGTGTATATGTATACACACACATACACACACACACATACACCATCTAATTGCCTACCTACTTACATATAGACAGTACACAGACATTTTACATTGTGAATGGAAGAAATAAACAAGATATGAATGGGCTTTCATACCCAGGTATTATTGGTTTTACAGGAAATCAGTCATGTACTAAGAGTAGGGAAGATCTTCCTTGAACAGGGCAGTCCAGTATTCTTTATGTGCTTGGTGTTGTTTGTTCTGCAAAGTTATCTTGGGTGTTCCATGTATAGACTACCAAGTCCCTGATTATGGGATTAGCCACTGAGGGCACAGGAAAATAATCCTAAAGAGATCTAGAGGAAAAGGTTATATGCAAAGGCCCTTAGGTATAGGAAGCATCATGGAACAGTGGACCAAGGGAAACAAGATTAGATAGGGCAGAGAAGATGGACCTATGCTGAGTCAGGAAGGTTGATAATTGTGATAACATTTTTACAGCCCTGGTCCGGTGATCTGAACAGATGTGTGAGCCTCTCACATTGTCTGTTTTGTTTAAAAAAAAAAATTGAGGCCGGGCGTGGTGGCACACGCCTTTAATCCCAGCACTCGGGAGGCAGAGGCAGGTGGATTTGTGAGTTCGAGGCCAGCCTGGTCTACAAAGTGAGTTCCAGGACAGCCAGGGCTATACAGAGAAACCCTGTCTCGGAAAAAAAAAAAAATGTAGTAGAATCTACAAGACCAGCAGGAGGCTGCTAGAAATTTTTGAGGTCAGGTAAAGTCATCAGGAGTTAGAAATGTCCAGTTAATGGATGGCAGTCCCCTGCAGGATGGATGGATGATAGAAGATAGATAGATAGATAGATAGATAGATAGATAGATAGATAGATAGATAGATAGAGATAGACAGACAGACAGACAGACAGACAGATAGATAGAAGGATTTTTTAAATCAGCTTACACAATATAATTAAAATAGTTCCCCAGCAGTTGTCCCACACTCAACAGGCTGGCATGATTGCTTAGTTCATGAAGTTATTTTGTGCATTCACCAGTTCCAATCTGGTGCCAAAGGCCTAAAGCAGAGATTCCTACCCCGTGGTTTACAACCCCCTCCGAGGTTGCATATCAGATACTTGCATCGTGATTCATAACTTCTAAATAGAGGGGCGTGTGCATTAGTGGAACATCACACACTATCTAGCATCATAGCAGGGTTACAGCCATTCCTTGTTCACTGGGCCTGTGGGACAGCCTGAGGCAGTGTTAGACACTAGGCTTGAGAGTCCAGCACCCAAGGCCTATAAACATATTCTTGTGTACAGTCATCATTCCCCTTGTCTGCCTATGACCTTTTAAATGTGACAGTCTGCGGAACAGATAATAGAAGCTCAGCGATAAGGCAGGTGCTGTGCAGATACTGGTACTTGTGGTATAGAGGTGAGCAATAAGTTCTGGGTACATCGGGGTGAGAAGTTATCTGTGACATGGTCACTGAAGCTCACATTTCACAATAAGGGGTTATGCTTCCTGGAAGAAGTAAGTGTGAAGCTGAGCTGTTTGCAATGGTTAAACCCCTTCTGGGAAAGTTAACTATTACTGTGTGTGATGGTTAGTGTCAACCTGACAGAATATAAAATCAGCTAGGTGATGGGCCTGTGGGCATGCGCGTAGAGAATTATCTTTATTACATCAGCTGACGTGGGAAGAGCCATCTTAATTGTGGACAGGACCCTTCTCTGGATTCCAGGCTTAGGCTGAATTAAAAGGGGAAAGCGAGCTAAGTCCATGCAGCCACTGCCCTGTTTCCTGACTGTGGCTGCAGGGTGACTAAGTGCTTCAGGCTCCTGGTGCCTTGGCTTCCCAGCCATGATGGATGGTACCTTAAACTGTGAGCTAAAATAAGCTCTGCCTCCCTTAAATTATCTTTATCAGAGTATCTCATCAAGGCAACAGGAAGAGAAATGTAGATACTGTGATCCCTGAGCCCTGCCTCCTCCCCTGACCTATCTTTGCATGTCACTTCCTTTGACGTCAACTCACTAATGTGCTCCAGCCCCAGCAGCCTGCACCTTCTGGCTCGGGACACTTGACCTCCCTCTGCACCAAACTGATGCTGCTCAGGCTTCATAGCTCTGACTAAAGTGCCCTTTCAAGGGAAGTCTCTTGGCTGCTCCAGTCTGGCTGCTTGGGAGTGGCAGGGCCACTCTTGACATTTGTTTTAGACTATCTCTCTCTTTTACCACCTACAAGTACCATGATGTGATGAGACTCTGTCTCTCTTGGGTAGGTGGCACTTTCACCATTGCTAACTCTAAAGTGAGTATGAGGATGGATGGATGGATGGATGGATGGATGGATGGAGTGAGTATGACATATGGCCAGGAAAAAGAGAGCCTTGCTATAGAGTTGGCCAAGTCAGAGCATTTGCCATTTATCCAGGCTAGGTTCTCATACAGCAAGAATATAACTAAGCATTTATAGAAAAGCGATACATCACTCACAGTACCTGGAGCCAGAGGGCTTCTTCTACTGTAGACAAAATTCTCCCAAATGTAAGTGTTCATTTCAAAACAGCCATGATGAGAGGGCTTGCTTCACTGTCTAGGAGATCAACCTAACAGCATAGAAAGTGCTTAGACTGGCAGGTGCTGGCTGGAGTCAAGATGTTCCTGGGTATCACTGCTGCCTGGGCTTGGGAGCTATTGAGCCAATTCCGGTAGCAGGTGCCAGGGGCTGTCAATCGTTTTCACACGTTATAAATATTACCTAATTACTTAATCCTCTCTGTCTCCAGGCAGGTAGGCAGAATTTGAGCTTCAAGGCCAACTTAGCTTCCCTCCTACAGCTTCTACTTTCTTTTGCTCACCAGATAAATCTGTTCTGACATTGGACTTATTCATGTGGGCACAGTGGTG
Organism: Mus minutoides; assembly: GCA_902729485.2. Classification (NCBI taxonomy): domain Eukaryota; kingdom Metazoa; phylum Chordata; class Mammalia; order Rodentia; family Muridae; genus Mus; species Mus minutoides. The sequence continues at coordinate 1,148,723 of LR749933.1, read as the reverse complement.
CTTGTGAACAACCATGTGGAAATTAATAAAGGCTAGCAGTGTCCTTCCTCCCAGCACAATATACTTTCTCTTTCTTGCTAAACAGCAGTCACTGCTCATGACGCATGGAGTGCTGAGATTGCAGGCATCTCTCTGCAGAGGAATATAGCCCAGAGTCGGTGGATCTCCCCATTCTTCCCACCAATTATTCCTCTAGCCTCCTTGTGGGTGCTATTCTTTTAACTACCGTCCAAGGATATGGACCTGACCCTCATTTTCTCATGACCTGAGAAACAGCCACTTCCCCTGCTGCTTATAAATAGAAAGAGCCATGAATACAGCTTGGGGAACCTTGGGAGACTGGCTCTACGTTCATTCTTAGCTTTTTACCTCTCAGCACCAGGGGGCTTACAGTTTTGCCACTGGTCTTGGGCGGATATCCTGTGTGTGCCTGCATGTGTGCGTGCGTGCGTGCGTGCGTGCGTGCATGCATGCATGCGTGCATGGGTATGTGAGTGTTGTAATGTCTTGGATTGAGATTCATGTCTTGACTCTCACATGTCAGATCTCTCCTTGTGTGGAACAGATGCTGCCTAGCTGAGGGCAGACGGCTGTTATTAAGTGCCCAGAGCAATGCTTCTTGGCTGGCATCAGAAGCAGCATCTCCGAAGAGGAGCCTTCTCAAAAGAGGAATAGGCTGACCACTTACAGCTGTTGCCAGCCACAAAGCCTGAGCTCCTTGGAGCGTATGGACCCAGTTGTTAGAAGCAACCTAGCAGCAGAGCTGGCTCCTTCTCCTGCATGGATAAGACTGGCATTTAATAGGTATAGGCACAGGGTTTTCTAGAGCCTACTGCCCAGCCCTCATCTTGTCTCCACTTCCTAACCCTAACTTATTTCAATGACCACCTTGTAACCTTTTTTTAAATCATGTCTGTTGAGATAGATTAAAAAGGCAGCTTATAGACTGTTACACTGTTAGACAGTGCTCATCCTTTGGTTGCCAAAGGTGTCTTTGGACCTCTCTTTTATGTGACACTGCTGGTTTTTGTTTTTGTTTTTGTTTTTGTTTTTCATAGCTGTAAAATCATCCTAGCAGTCAGAAATATGACTTTACATTTCAGGAAACCCCACCACATCTGGGTCTCTGACACAGATCTCCTATTATCGGTCTGTGTGTAGTAGACCTAGGCACGTGAGATAAAAGCCGCACATTGAAGGACTGCTCAGGTAAGGTGGAGCCAGTCCACTTGGTTCTTTTGACTCAGTATCACTGTGTGTTCAAGGTAAGGCAAAGCAGTATCCCAGAGAACGTGGAAGAAATCTGGTCTTCCGCTCAGGACTCAAGGCTTAGCTGTTTTCATTAAGTGTGGCCTGGAGCATGGACCCTTCTGAACTCTGCCGACTCCCTTAGTGTCAAGCCAAACAATGTTCCTTCCTGTACAGGATGTGGACACCTCCCAGGCCATTAGCCCTCAGAAGATGAGAGACATCATGAATAAAACAGACTCCAGAGTGGTCCGAGGGGCTGGGGAAGTCCGGAATGCACTCTTGGAGCTCTGACAGGGAGTTTGTGTTCTGCCTCCTCAGGCAGCCTGTTTGCTGAGCATGGAGCACCCTACAGAAATACCACCAATACCGCTTCAGAGCTTCCGAGCTCATTGCAACTAGCTCTAACTCTTGTTTGCTGAAGAGCACTGCAGTTCCGAGCTACTGACCTACTGACCGCAGTGGGGCAGATAGCCCTGCATTTAGTGGGGAAGTCGCAAGGCGGTCCGGAAGGGAAGGCCTGAAGTAGTCAGCCCGTGTTCAACAGAACTTAGGGCCACTGTAACCAGAGTCCCCGTAGCTACCCCAGAGTCCCCGTAACTACCCCAGAAGCTAGCTATTTAGCAGATCCTGACTTCTGTAGTTAGACCTACTTGAGAAGAATCTTGACTCCAGTCTTCAGCAGCTTTGGGTTCTAGTCTGGCAATGTGCTTTTCCCTGTTTTCTGAACACACCCTCACAGCAGGGCCACGACAGCCTAACCCTGCCTATCTGTCACCTTCCCCATTCACCATCAAACACCTACTTATCATTGAGGATTCAGCATGGCCTCTCTCTGCTCAGCGGGTCTCCCCACAGATCTGTTCTACAAGTCTAGATCCAGGTTCTTTTTCAAACTTTTCCCGATGCTACTATAATATAATGTTGTCATTGAAAGTGCATCACTATGTTCTTTAGTACTGTGAGTATATAAATCTTGGGCTGACATTAATTCTAACCCCCAGTTTATCCATCTGGGAAATAGCCACCCATAGTCCTCAGATTTATTAGTAATTTTAGATGTGATACAATAAAGTATAAATGATTATTTAAAAGCCAGGTATCTATAGATAATATGACAATATTTTAACTTGTATTTATACTGTACACACACATACAGTATTTTTTTTATCAACTCTTCTGTTGATGTGATAAAACACCTTGATCAAGGTAACTTATAGAAGAGAGAGTTTGGGCTGGTGAGATGGCTCAGTGGGTAAGAGCACCCGACTGCTCTTCCGAAGGTTATAAGTTCAAATCCCAGCATCCACATGGTGGCTTACAACCATCCGTAACGAGATCTGGCGCCCTCTTCTGGAGTGTCTGAAGACAGCTACAGTGTACTTACATATAATAAATAAAATAAATCTTTAAAAAAAAAAAAAAGAGAGAGAGAGTTTATTTGAGCTTACGTTTCCACAGGGTTAGAGGCCATAACAGCAGGGTGAGGTAGTAGGCTATGATGGCTGTCGCAGAATGCTGAGAGCTCACATCTTGAACCACAAAAACAAAGCAAAGATGTCATTAGGGGCATGGTGAGGCCTTAAGCTCTCAATGCCCACCCTAGTGATAGACTTCCTCCAGCAAGGCCACACCTCCTAAATCAACCCAAACTGCACTATCAATTATGGGCCACATATTCAAGTAGCATGAATTAGGGTAGGATAGGGCAGGGCATTCTAATTCAAACCACTACACTTCTTTGCTTTCTAATGAGGCCACTTGATAGCCCTCATGCCATGGTCTTTGGAAGATGGGAATGCAGATTGTGCCAGGGTCACTTTAAATTGTGCTCTGGTTCCTGTACCTTCAAAGTAGTGTGCCCTTCATGAGCTCTTAGACATGGAAGAAAGGGAGGTGACATTCTGAGGCATCAAGATTTCTAGAGTTTTGGGGGTTTTGTCCTGTCTGGTCTGCTGTGGGGACTCTGATGCAGTAAGAGCTCCTCACTCTAGGTCTCTGGAAAGTTCCCTCCATTAAGGGCTCTCAGGCTGAGCTGAGGTGATGTGCCACCCTGTGTGTGCAAAGCATCACCCCCTCTCCACCCTGGCCTGGCTTCTGTTGCTATGGATAGGATGTGAAATAGTTAAGCCTGTGCCTAAGTGCTATGTTTGTGCAGTCTGTGTTTCACATTGATCCACAGTTGGCCCATTGCCCCAAGTGGAGGGCCTGAGTGGAGGTCCCTGGAGTAGCTGCTTACTCTGACAGCCTAAGACACTTGGGGGTCACACTGGCTTTCATCAGAGCATATCCCAGTACCTCACCTACAATCCCCAAATGAGAAGAGTCAGGGGAGACTTAGATTGGCTTTTGGAACCTCTGAGAAAATATCCTTGACATTGATGTAAAATCCGAGGACCTCGGGTGCTCAGTTAGAAGGCTCTTCATTATTTAGCGGAAGCTGGGCTCATAATTAAAGGTGGTTGAGAGGAATAGCAGAGATTCTCAATGTTACTAGGGAGTGTCACCCTGCATATCTGTGAAAAGCAATCAGGCCCTGGGAAGGGAAGACTGATGTCAGAGCCAGCTCCCAGGGGCTGTTTGTTTAGGGAGCAGGGTGTGGCACCTCCTGCATGGTTAAAGGCTTTGGTTTATACAAAAGGAAGTGTCAAAATGTCCCAGATGTCAGGGTTGGGGTGGTCATCACTAGGGAAGGAAGGATGTAAAAATTAGGTGGCTGCCCCTGCACTCCTGGCCTTGGTGTGTGTGTGGCGGGGGTGGGGGGGTGGGGGGGGTGGGTGCGGGCGGGGTCAGGCTGTGGATGAGGAGAGGAGACTGTAAGGGCAATGGGGTGTGCTGGGAACTGTATTAAGGATGAACATAACCCTAGCCTAAAGCAGATCCTTGCCCTGCTGTTCTAGCTGACCTGCTTTAAATATCCAGACTTGTGAATAAAAGCTGTCGAGCCTGAATGTCCAGTGGGCCCAAGGCCCACATCCTGTTCTTTACATACAATGTGCCTGTTACATTCACCCTAATCCTATGAGGAAGCCATTGCATACAGCAAGCAGCCTATCATACAGATGAGAAGGCACGAGGCCATAAGATCCCAAGTCCCACAGTTGGATACACTAGCTTTCTGAAACCCTTCCATAGAACTGGGCACTCTTTCTGGTTTCTTTCTTACTGGGCTTGAAAGGAGGGTCTTGTTTGGTGCCATGGTTTCCTAACTGCACACACCAGCAGAACCCCAGGCACCAGCTCAGGCTGGCCTCTCACGCTCTCTTCAGCCTGGAGTAGCACTTGTGCCTTCTTGAGTCACACACATCCACTTGCTGAGAGGGGTGACATAGAGAACATAGACAAGGTTTCTACATAAACAGAAGTCCCTGAATGTGTCAGCCAGAGTGAGCTGGTGGCCCTGACTGTGTGGATGGCGTCTTTCTCAATGACGTGAAGGAGCAAAATTGTTTCTAAGGATGATATGACTGCATACAGGGTGCTAGTGATCGGTGGTGTAGTCCCTTCCTGAAGGTCCTCACAGCCCAGGCAGAGGAGCAGGGAGATGAGGAGGAGGTTCAGAAGAGTAGAGGACCTACATGATATTGAAGGCAGATGACCAGCTGCGGGAGAGCTGGCAGATAGAGGTGACTGAGGAACAAGGTGGGAACCTGGGACTTTGGAAAGAGCAGGAGTCACATTCCACAGGCCTGTGCACCAGGGAATGGCCAAGGATCTTATACCAGTGAGTGCCATCAGCTTGCTTGCTGTTCAAATACACATCACTGTCAACCTCCGCTGGGGACTCAAGCAGTATACGGAACACAGCCAAAGAAGTATACCACCCGCACCTGACTCAGGCGGGGGAGGCGCATTGTTCCGGATAGTCAGTGCAGCAGCAAGTGACTCGGGGTGAGTGCTGGGAAGGGTCTCAGCTCCTTGGAGAAGCTGCCTGTGAGCTGTGCTCAGGGGCTGGATTCTATGCTGAGAATATAAACACACATGTTCCTTTTCATCATGGAAACCTCACCCACCACCAATTTTTGTAGTATATCACCTGGGATGCTCATATCTTTTAATAATACAAAAAAAAAAAGATCCTAGTTCAAGACCCACAGGAATATTCTAGAGCTGAAATTCAGCATCAGTGTGTAAGCTCTGGGCACACGCACTCTCACAAGCTCACTGCCTCTGCAGATCTGTGCCTTGAAGGCAAAAGAGACCACGTGACTCTCAAAGTCAAAAATATTTCCTCTGTGCACTTTTATTTATATAAATGCCAAACTCTTTTTCTGGGTCCTTCTGGTACAGTATTCTGCAAAGGCCTCTTCCACATTACCCTCATTGTTCAGAGGCCCACGGTCTAGGAAGCTGAGAGACAAGCTTGGGAATAGAGCAGGAAGTGTGGCTGTTGTACTTCCTGTTGTACTTCTCAACTAGGGCTCATGTGAGGAGGGCTCCTTGCTACCTCAGGCCTGGTCTGGGGAATCCGAGGCAAGTGTGTGTCTTAGTTACAGTCTCCTTCCCCAGCAGGTGATCCAATCCCCAGAGACCTTAACTCTGCACTTGGCACTCAAAGTGATGGCGCTATTTATTATAGGCACGGTCTCCCGAGTCCATCATTAACTTACCTATAGACCTTATGCCTCTGTTGTTCTTGTTGGTTTGTTTGGGGTTTTGATTTATTTGTTTTGGGACAGGGTCTCACCGTGTCACTTAGCCTGGGCACAGATTTCAGAACCTCCGGCCTCGGCCTGAGAGCATCTGTGATTTTTGGCATGAACCACCACATCCAGCCCGTTTTGTTTTTTTTTTTTTTTTCTATATCAAATTGCATGTAATCCTATTTCACATATATAGGAAGAGGTAAATCATATATCAGATATTGGATCCTATTGCAGCCGTTGTCTGTGATCACAGCGACATTTAGGGTGAATCTTTTTCACTTTCTTCTTGCTTTTTTGTACTATACGAATCATCTTACTCTGCATAGAAAAGCCCAGCCATTTTCATTTCAAAAAATAAATAAGGATGGTGCATCTGCATGTGGGTGCTAAGATTATTTATGTGGTTGTGATGTAACTGCTGGGGAAATGTGTCCCTCAGGGCCACCACTGATGGCGGCAGGAGAGGGAATGGCTTCAGGAAACACAAGGAAAGAAAGAATGTGGTGGGAGGTGAGAGCTGTGGACGTTAGGTCACTATCGCAGAGTATAGAACGTTGCTGATATATAAAGCTGCCCCACTGCCAGTGTTAAAAAGGATGCATCTGTGGGTCTCTGCTCACTTTTCCATCCCTCCCTCTGTGCTGTCTGGAGAAGCCTAGCAAATTGGACTATTTTAAAAAACAGTACCTTGTCGCCCCCTAGTGTTTTTCTTCTGTTATGTCACGTTTGGCCATTCCAGCGTTCTTCATAGTCTTTGAAGGCAAATGTGTGGCAGCTTCATGCCCACTCCTCGCACCGGGGCACTCTGAAGGGCAAGGAGCGTGCCTCACCAGTCCCCACATCTTCCTGTTGAAGCCACAGAAAACACATTTCTCCAACAGACGCAAAGGAGCCTCTTGCCAGGCAGGGCCTCTCTCCCTCACAGCTGCAGCCTGAGTGCTTCTCTGCGGGAGTGTGGCCACAGACTCTTAGAGACTGCCTTAGGTTTGGGAATCTGGGTCTGGAAAAGAGGTAGATGTCTCTTGGGGGCTTCTGGAAAGTTCTGTGCTGTTCCCAAGAATGGCTGCGGTGTGGACTCACCTCTCACTTAGCGCCTTAGCTGACAGAGCCAGCAGCTGTTCTATTCCTCCCCCACTCTTAAGTCCCTCCCCCTGCCCAACATCTCAGTTTTGCATTGTTTGTTCTAGAACTTGCCATCTTCCTAGTCCGAGTCCTTGGCTTAGTGTGCAAACAGTGCTGCGGACACCTGGACAAGCGTCCTCTTCCTCCACCTTGGGGCAGAGGAGTCTTTGTCAGAGCAAGTTCATCCAAACACTCGGGCCTTACTTTTGTATTGGTTTTCAGAGGCTTCAGGAAGAAAGGCCAGACTTTTACCCTGGCCTCCAGGCTTCTCAGTCCTGGCTTACCCATCTCCCTGCTTTGGTCCTGTACAGACCCTGGAATACTGCTCCTGTGTGCCTTCTTCTGCCTCCACTTCTTCCCCAGCCTCTACCCACGTAAACTTGGCTCGGGTCTCAATTGAAAGAGCTGTCCACAAGGGAGTCAGCCCCCAGCAGAGTCGGATTCTTCTCTGAAGTGCTTCTGCAGGATGCGAAGTCTTCCTTCCTGACATCTGTCCAGTCCTTGTGCTCAGTATCAGCCTAGCATGGGTGGTTCCTCCCAAAATCTGCATTTCTCCTTGGAGACTGAGGGACATAGGCTCTGTGGAGACATTGGTTTGTGTCTAGAGACAGGTTTGGGTGTCTTAGAAAAATGGGAGAGTGACACGCTTGATCATCCAGACTATACAGAGCAAACATTTGCCATACCCGCCACCCTACAGGCTGATCCGGAGCCTTCAGCACCATGGCGAGTTGGCTCTGGACAGCTGTGGCTCTGCTGTGTCTCCTAAAGCTCCTGCACTGCAGGGATGGACAGACAGATTAGCCTGACCGTCCCTTACTCCCCAGTCAGTAGCCACCCAGGGTACCACCAGTTCAGAGGAAGCCATCCTTTCTCTGGGTGCCTTTGCTCTAAAATTATTTGAAGACACGTTGCATTTATGCTTTGATCTGCCTGCGATAAAATTTTATCTGCAAATTTAGCTAATTGTCTGGTCCTCCAGTCAAAGAGTCTGTCCTGAGGAAAAGTCAGAGGAGAAAGCTTCATCAGTACAGGGTCAGGTGAGATGGGTAACAGCTATAAGTTGTCTTGAAAACAAGGGGGCAAATTTGAATATGGATATTGTGTGAGAATCCTATCGAGTCACTGTGTGTTTTCTTAGGTGGGGTAATGGTAGTGAGGCTAGATGAGGGAATGTTCTTGTTCTGAAAAGTTGCAGGTATGAGTATTTAGGGCTGAAGTAACAGAGTGTCTACTTAGCTAAAGCATAGGGAGCAGGGCAGTGCTAAGCATGGTGGTACATGACTGCAACCCTGAGACTTAGGGCATTAAGGCAGTAGTACCATAACCTTAGGGCAAGCCTGGACTATATAGCAAGACTATGTCTCAGAAAATAAAGAGAGAGCTGGGAAGATGGCTCAGTAAGCAATCACAAGGATCTGTGTTTGATCTTCAGAACACACACACACACACATATATATATGTATGTATATACATATATACATATATATATATACATATATATATGTGTGTATGTGTGTGTGTGTGTGTGTATATATATATATATATATATATATATACACACACACACACACACACACACACACACACACACACACACACACACGCCAGGTGTAAAATGAAACCCCAGAGGGAGCGTGTGACCTCAGCACCAAGTAGGCGACCTGTCCTTGGGAAGTTCCAGGCCAGTGGCTCACTCCTGAGAAATGACACTCAACATTACCATCCTCCTCCACACTGTGGCACTTGTGGATGCATACTTGTGTGCACATGTGCACACTAAATGGATGCATAAATAGATGAAGAGAGGAAGGAGAGCTGGTGTGGAACACTGCTAATGGGCCTTGGATGGACAGGGTTGGGTGCTTACCGTAGAACCGTTTCCTGAGGTCAGAGGACACACATGTGCATGGCAGGTAGCGCTGATGCCCTTTAACCCTACCTGTGCCTTCAGTTTGCAGCTCTCCGCCCATCCACATGAAGGTGCAGCCTCTGAACCAGACAGCTCTGCAGGTGTCCTGGAGCCAACCGGAAACCATCTACCATCCGCCCATCATGAATTACATGATCTCCTATAGCTGGACCAAGAATGAGGACGAGAAGGAGAAGACATTTACAAAAGACAGTGACAAGGACTTGGTAAGGCCCCCTTGGACTGAGACTAGGTACATATTTCTTGTACAGTGCCTAGGGAGTGCATCTCCTCCTACAGGGAGGTGGGGGTTTCAAGAAAAAGATCCATGGAATCAGGCAGGCCAGCTAGCCAGCACAAGATTGTGTCTCAAACAAGCTGGAAGCAAAGACCACACCTGATATGGTCCTCTTATTTCCACACAGGTGATGTAGCATATGGACGCTCCTGTTCACATACTCTTACACACTCATACCCGCCCCCCCCCCACACCCGTGCATGCATACACACAGATTTTTCTCTTTCAATTCACTGCAAACAAGCCCCTTTCTTTTGATCAGGTTGTTATAGTATTATATGTTCTGTAAGATCACTGAAGGTCACATAGTTAGGGAAAACTGTGTGAGTGTTATCTCTTATACTTACCCCACCTCTGCTGCTACCTCCTCATCTTTTCCTGCCACAACTATGCCTGCTGCTGTCCACAGTCCCCACCACCCCTTTTTATCTCACGTGTCAGTATACATTGCTTGCTAGACGCCAGGGGCCAGGGATAGAGTCCTGAGCTGTTGTAGCTGCCATGACATATCTGCCCTCAGACTCCACCTTTTGGTGACCACACAGACCCCGGGCCAACATTTCTGTTTAAAAATGTATCTAAGTATCTATCATCAGACCCCCAACCCAGCCCTTTGAGAGTCACCATATAGAAGCGCCCTTCTTCCCTTATCATCGTAAACCTCCCACAAGCACTAGGCTTTAAGACTTTACATAGAAACTCCAAGTGACACATTTGGGTTTGAAAGCCTCGATGGTTTATTGTTAATCAAAGGAGGCCTCGGAATAATGAAGCCTGTAATTGTATATGCACATGAAAAATGTTTCAGCTCCTAGTGCGCCTCTTAATGACTTACCACTTTTTTTTCTCTCCCAATAGAAAGTCCTCGGGGCCCATTCAATCAGTTATAGAATAATACTTTTCATATTCCTTTAGATGAAGATTCTTTTACTTCATTTCCATTTATATTTTCAATTCCCCCACTAGACATTGTTATCTGGGTCACATTAGGGAGCAGAGGCCTTCATGAAACGAGAGAAGGCTGCATTGAAAGGCACCCAAGGTTACGGTGTGTTTGAACCTTTCTCTTTTCTCAGTGGAAGTTCATCAGGGATCTCTCCCTGAGTTGAGCTCACATTAATCAGCAGAAACCATCTAGGCGCTTCCTCGGTTTCTTGTTCTAAGTGGAAAATAATTAAATATTCAGAGATAAAGAGACACTGGCATGGAGTGAATTCTCCTAAGTTCCCAGAGAGACGGAGTGAAGATTTTACTCTGAATAGAAGATGGGGGCAGAGGTTTGCCGAACAGGGAGTGAATTGGATTCCGAGAAGGAGACAGGCAGAAGGGCCTGCTTTGACAGCATGTCCCATTTCCTAAGAATTTCTAGAGGCTTTTCTTTCCTTTTGAGGCATACAAAATTCATTTATTATTTCTGCCACATGTCAGGAGTACTGACTCAGGACAGCGCTCATCTACCTTTTGGTGACCACAAGGCATTTTCCAGCCTGTGCCTCTCAGTCCACACTGTTGTCACAGCCCCGTGGGTGGTATTCACTGGGGGGTTTTTTGTTTTTTTGTTTTTTTGTTTCTAAGAGAAATTCATGAAGCCTGTAGCTCAGTGACATGACCTTAAGCCCCTGTTCCCATGAGGAAGCTGTTCCCAGTTTTAGCAACCAATGTTGCCATGGTCACACACTAATACCAGTAGAGGGAGGGGATTATGATAGTTGATTGGCCCAGGGTACACATGTCTGCAAAGAGACCAGGAATCCCTTAGAAAGAACCCCTGGAGACCAGTGGGAGCGTCTGCTGCTTGTTTCTCCAGAAGCAGTAGTGCCTGCTCTGTAGCTATATTCTGTTTCCTAAGTGTCAACGTCTGTCGAAGTGAAGCGTCAAGGAATGGTGACCTGGATGTGGGCAATAGTGTCTGATGACAGTTCACAAGCATTAATCTAGAAAGGGCCCCCAGGCAGTAGGGATGTTGGGCTTTCAGGCCTTATGGTCTGTCATAACTTCTGAACCTTGTCAGTAATTGAGTGAAAGTATACAGAGCGCGTGCACGCGCGCGCGCGCGCGCACACACACACACACACACCACCACCACCACCACCACCAATAACATTTAAGGCTCTAGCTTGCTGACCCTTGCTGCTCCTAGGTTCAGTGTTCCTGTGAACAGAGTTTGAGTGGCCTGTGTTACACAGCCTCGTTAGGTGGCTATTCCTGTCCACACAGCACATCTGAAAGTAGCAGAAGATGGAGACGTGAGCGACTGTCGCAGACTCCCACAGCTAGGAAGTAGTATGGCAAAGTTACGTCTTAGAACTCTATTGATTTTTATTCTTTGTAAGGAGGCCTTAAGACAAGAAGAAGAAAACCATACAGGCAGAGAATTTCTTCTTGTTGACTCTTTAAAGTGGACATGGCTCTGGTGATCTTTTATCTAATAACTGGGAAGGCTGTTGTGGATAATGATTACAGTTTCTAAGGGCACAGTGATTATGATGGAAATCTAGGCTTTGAGAACAGGAAGGCTGAGGACATGTTCCAAGCTGTGGACTAGTGCTGGTATTTTTTCAGTGTCGAAATCAGGTTCTAAGTACTTCTTCTCTCCAGAGAAAGCCTACACTTGCAACTCCCAGAATGCCCAGGTTTGTTCTCAGTTACACCACATCTGTGAGCTTTCAAAACCAGCTCACTGCCTCTCTTTCTTCCCCCACAGAAAGCCACCATTAGCCATGTCTCACCTGATAGCCTTTACCTATTCCGAGTACAGGCCGTGTGTAGGAATGACATGCGGAGTGACTTCAGCCAGACAATGCTCTTTCAAGGTAAGTCTGCTTATCCTCTCTGTGCTCCTCGTGTGCCTCAGGCTGCCTGTCCCTTAGAGGCTTGGCCAGAAGTAAAAGAGCTTGGTCCATATAGGGTATAAGCCATATTCAGTGAGTTCTGGTCATGGAGATCCCAGAAGAGAGAGGGGAAGTGGGGGTATTTTTGCCGTGTCTTAGTGATATTTTCCAGCTGTGCCTCCTGTTTAAGAATATGTCATATGGTGGCATCTCCCCCAAGTCCTGCCATAGCGTCTTTCTTAGCTATCTAGCATGGCTGATATTCATTGCCTTTTAAGAACTAGAGCCCAAGACATAAAATTTGTCTTTCCAATTGCAAGGCACACAGAAAAGTCTGTGTTACAGGGTCTTCAAGGTTCCCAGTCTGGAGATCTGTGCTCTGTGCTGACTAGGGACTTATAGGGGGATCTAGGGCCAAATTGAGGGTGAAGCAAATAAAACTTGGCTTTGTCACATTTTAATGGAATGGTTGTTTAAAAAAGCAAAGTCAGCTGAAAGATTTCATAAATGAAATATTGGAATTTTATTTATTACCTTATTTTATGGGTACGACTGTTGTAGCTTTGTATGTGTGCATGTACCACATACATGCAGTACCATGGAGGCCAGAAGAGGGTGGAAGATACCCTGGAACTACAATGACAGACAGTTGTAAGCTGCCAAATAGGAAACAAACCCAGCTTCTATGCAAGAGCAGCAAGTGCTTTTGACAGCTGAGCCATCTCTGGCTCCAGAAACACCAGAGCTTTAAATAGACACATTGGAGATCAGCATTGCTTAGCATATGCAAGGCATGAGTTAACTCTCTCTCGAAGTAATGATAAAATGTAGTATCTTACATACCACAACCTAATCCTGGTTCTAGAATTATTTACAGAAACCAGCAGTTAACTGTGGTCTAGTTTCATAACAGACACCAGATCCATCGTGAAGCTAAAGGTCAGGCTGGCCTTGGGCTCCACACCGAGATGCTGGCTGCTCAAGCTGCTTGCTTCTTCAAGGGTCTCTGCTTTACTGTCTATAACTGAAAAGCCTGCTCACCAGCCCACTGTTAAACCCATTTTTGTTTCCTATGTCTTTTTGTAACAGAGCATCACTGGGTTTATTTGACTGTGCTCAACTGATTCTTAACTTTTGAGTTGTGGATCTAATTAACATGTGAGCTTTCTCCTGGAAGCTGCCAGGGGTGTGGATAAGATTACAAACCCTCTAGAGCATGTGGACAGGTTGAAGCAGCAGCCTCTGGAAGCCCGAGAGCTCTGTGCACTCATACGGCCCTCTCAAACCAACTACCTCCAAATCTTGGCAGTGCGGCCTAGGAATGTGAGTCCTCGCAAGATGGCCCTGGTGACTGCCAGGCACACTCGGTGCTGAAGAATGCCAGGATGGAGCTGGTCTCTGCCGAACGGTGCTGGGTGCAAGTCCCAACTGCTAATCATCAGCTGAGAAAATACGTTATCTTTCTTCTCAAAGCTGCTATTTGTCACTCCAAAAAACTGGTAGCATTTACAGGCCATCCACGGGGACCATTGTACAGTAACACCAGGTGACATTCATTAAATAATTAGTGTATGCAAAAAAATATCACAGGACCGTGAACCAGCAACACCTTCTATGTTGTTGTGAAGTATTTGCCTAGACTCTACCAGTTGAACCTTTGTAATCCAGGATTTGTGACATCCAGATGCCCCAGTTTTAGGATTGCATTACATTACAAACCTTTAATTTCTCAGCGGTCATAAAGTTTCGGCCTTTGGGAGGTTTGCTCGGAAGGTAGTAAGTGATGAATCCAGAGAAGAAGTTCTCCAGCAGAGATTTCTTCCCAGGAACTAGAATTTACATGTGGCATTTAAAAATGCTTTGCTAACGATTTCATCCATCCTTTTAAAATTAACCGAAATTTACCACAGTTGCATCTTCTCATAAGTAAATCTGTGTCCACATACAGCTAGAATGTACTATTTCATGTGTTGAGCAAGAACCTTGAGCCACGGCAGGTCTGTGTGGCAAAGGGAATGAGAAGGTAGATCAGTCAGGGAACCTGCGGCCAGGCCTGGGAACTTCAGACCCATAAATCATGATTAGGCTTCCCCGCCTGGCCCAGGAACCCAAGAGTTGCAGACCTGCCTCCGTTGATTAATGGCCCTGTATGGCCTGGCTTCTGCATAGACTCTGAAAAATTAAAGGTTTATAGTATAATGCAATTCTAAAAAGGCCCCATCAGCTAGAAATTCAAACCAGGGAGCATTTTAAATGTGTCTGGTCACAGTGGCTTGTTGAAAATGGCTGGTGTCTTCAGGTGTTCTCTCCTGTTTCTGCTCAGAAACAGGCAGGAGGTGGCTCCTTGTATGGATAAAGAAACAGATCCTCTGGCCACACCTCCCCGCACAGGCAAAGTGGTTTTCTAGCAATACCCATGCTATCCCCATGCCAACCTGGACCTTCAGCAATGTCCACCCACTGCCCTTTCCTATCTAGCCATCTCCTATTGCTTAGGAACAAGAGAAAGCAAGGTCCAAAACTTACCTCCTATCCAGACTCAAGTTTTCATAAAAGAAAACAAGATCTTCAAAATTCCCAGGAAGCTTTCCTCATAGTAACTGTCTTTTAGAGATAAATGTGCATCGGATCTGGGACCCCACATGGAGGACTATATAGAGCATTTCTCATCTGTATAATAGACTAAATCATCAGACTGGAGAGAACAGCTCTGCAGGTAAACACCTGCTCAGCGTGCCTGAGTTCAATCCTCAGGATCCACATGGGGAAGGAGAAAACTGACTCCACAGGGTTGACCTCTGACCTCCAAGGGCTGTGATAGGTATACACAGGCACTCGCAATAAGCAAGTAAATTAATACAATGGAGTCAAGACTAAGATACCAATAAATCTACTTAGCTGCCAGGACACATAATAGCAAGAGACACTTAGAACGTCGCTCCCGTTTCAGACTGTGAGCATTCAGCTGCTTCATTCCAACCCCAGCATCGCAGACCTGATCGCTCTGCATAGGGTCTTCTTAGGGGTTTTGTTTGTTTGTGTGTTTGTTTTGTTGTTGGGGACTGGTTGTTTGGTTTGGTTTGGTTTTACAAATGGGCAAATTATGCTCAGAGTGCGAGGAACTTGAGGAAAACCTCTTAGCTACTGAACAGAGTTTGCGTTCTTATTCTAAGGCTCCCTGGCCCACAGGTGGCAGTGGACGCTGTAGAGGACACGTCACTCACTGCAGCAGGTCTTCAACCTTGAGAAGAGGCCTGATGGGCGTGCAGTGTTCTGGACGTGAGACAAGGCTTCTGGGGCCTTCTCTCGGAACGGGAACTCATCAGGCAGATCCTTCCCGAGGAACTAAAAGACATCACAGGGGAATCAATTGTCTCAGCTTAAGCAAATCAGACCCGCGGTGTTTGTTTTATGAAAGCCCCAAGTGACAGGTCCTGACAGGTCCCCGAGACGCTGTGATTCCTGAGAGTGACCAACAGCAGCACTTCCTGAAGTCACTACGACCTAAGACAGTCTGGCAGGAGAAAGGAATCAGATCTCAGAGTCAAAGCCATGACTTGTCCTTACACTTCCTGGAAGGAAATGGGCTATAGCAGCATTTGCTTGGGTCCCTTGATCCTAAGGAAAGGGCTCATAGTCTGAAAGGTCCATGTAATCTTGTCAGTAGCACTATGGCTACCTAGGCAGAAACTGTTCAAGACTAATAAAAAGCCAGCAGACTCAGGGAATGGCTACTGAGTCTATCGGCCTTCTTCAAATCCCTTTAAAGAACATAGAAGGCAGAGCTCCTGGGAGCCGTTTGTCTTTTATTAAGCAGACAGGGTGTGCACATCTGTGCAAATAGCTCAGTGATCATGAAGGCTGTATGTTGTCTCAGGTTAGATTCACTTCCCTAGCTGCCTTGTTTGACCCATAATCTAACAGTTGTATTGACTCGTAGATCTGTCTCTACGTTTCTGTCTGTGCACATTGTACTTACACAAAATGAGCACACCATTAGGCAGGGGATTGTGAACTCAGGTGTCCATGGCACCAGTCAAGGACATATGTGACAAAACAGACACCATGTGTCCAAGAAGAGGAACAGTTGACTCTCTGAAGTTAATAACACAGACAAGGTGGTGTGGGGTTTGGGAGTTGTTGTTGTTTTGTTTTAAATTTGTAGGGCAAACAGGTATGTAGGTCCCTTGCCATCTCTAGATTAGGAGAAAAGCATAGCAAATGTTAACTGGCATTTTTTTTTTCAGTGTTTTGATGCTGTGTATATATGAGGCAGATCTTTAGTTTTTAAAATGCCCCCATGAGCCACAACAAAAGGATTGTTGTTTCTTCTATAAGTTATGATGTTTAACATTATTCAGGAGCCAAATGTCCTTCAACAGATGAATAGCTAAACAGGTGTGATAGAGAAAATTATTGAGCATTTAAAAAAAAAATAAAGAAATTATGGTCCATGCCCTCATTACAGGGGTGACTTTAAGGACATTATGCTAAGTGAAATACATTAGTCACAAAATAGAAATATCACATTTATATGCAGTATCTAGAGTAGTCACACACAAAAAAATAGAAAATGCCGTTACATGGTGGTCCCCAGGGATCATGTTAAAGGAAATGAGTTAGTGAGTTTGTACCCGGAGTTTTATTTTACAAGATAAGGAAGTTCTGGAGACGGCTGGTGGAGAGGTCAGCTACACAGTGAAGCAAATACACAGAGCATTACTGGTGCGGACACTAAAAATGACTAATATGCTAAATTTCATATTCTTTGCCTCTTCATACAACCTGATAGACACCAAAGTGGCATTGCTTAAGAACACCCACATAGGAGAGCAGAGCTGTAAGAAGCATGAACACCAGATAGGGCGACAGCATTGAAGATGAAATCATGTGACTATGTAAAACATTTGTAGAGACTATCAGATACAAGCAGGAAGAGAGTGCACAGCAGTACACAATGAGAGGAAAGCAACAGAGGTGTTGCAGGAAAGTAAAAGGATTAATTCAAGATAAACTATAGGGCTGGCAAAATGGCCCCATCTGTGAAGGCACTTACAACCAGACCTGATGAGCTATTCTCAGTTCTCAGGACCCGCATGATTTACCAAGAGAACCAACTTCGCCAAGTTGTCCTCTGGTCTCCACCATGTGCACACCCCTCTCCCACATACATCCCATTCCCAGCCTTCTAATGACTATATACATAAATGTAATACAAATTTAGAAAACAGAAAACTGTCGTAAGTTAAAGATGCATGTTAGAGTCATTGAAAGGATGAGAAATAGTGATCAAAGGGGAAATAGAGAAAAAACACTGGGGTGATAAAATCCCGTTTAAATAAAAAATATATGAAACCCAGAATCCCAACTACTTGAAAATGCTTCCTGGGCTGGAGAGATGGCTCAGAGGTTTAAGAGCACTGGTTGCTCTTCCAGAGGTCCTGAGTTCAATTGCCAGCAACCACATGGTGGCTCACAACCATCTATAATGAGATCTGGTGCCATCGTCTGTCCTACGGGCATACCTGTAGGCAAAATGATGTATACATAATAAATAAATCTTTTTAAAAAAAAAAAAAAGAAAGAAAATGCACTTTAATGTAGTTGCTCAGGTGTTAGATGTAATCGGTACCCTGGGCATCTTACTGTTGTTGAAGTTCCATCTCAATGAAACAAAACCGTAATAATTACAGAGTTTCGATGAATTGCTTGGCAGGGTCATCTGAATATGTCTGCGTGACTTGGAGGGAGAATGGCTGGAAAGTGTACAAAGAAATAATATTTGTAACATGAAAATTATGTGCAGTTTAGATTTGTTTGTCTATTGGAAGGTCTTACTGGGAGCACATCTGAGCATTGTGTGTTGCTTACATGGTAACTTCTTTGTTTCTCAGCTAACACTACCCGGATCTTCCAAGGGACCAGGATTGTGAAAACAGGAGCGGTAAGTGGAGAACGCTGGCGGCTCTGCCTCTCACAGGTGGTAATTTGGATGCAGTCAAAGCTGTGACCACAAGGTGTCAGCATAACGTTGTTGAACTGCACACATACAGCCCCTCAGGGACAAGCATACATTTTGCTGTATAATTTACTGTGCCATGCAGGAAAAAAAAAAATTGGTGGCTTCTGATGTATAATTTTGTCAAAATAAAAATATTTCAGATATGTAATTATGAATGACCCCTGGAATCAGATGATACAGGAGTTAATCCATTCAGAGCCCTTCACTCACCTCATGGTGGCAATGCAGAGGTTGTCACCCACAGCTACTTCATAAGAAAGGACCAGTGCTGGGATAATCGTAACCTGAAACTCTCTAAGCACAGCCCAGCTTTCAGACACAAGTTACTCTCTTGGCATCTTCAAAGACCTTAGGGTGAAGGTGAAGAAACTGAGTTAAACAGATGGGCCCGTCATCATTCAATGAGGCAAGGAGTCAGCACTCAGTTGAAGGGCTTTTCTGTGTTTGCTGCTTTGTCTTATGTGAGAGTTGATTTTCGGTACTCATGGCTATCCTTACACTGCAAGGTTTCCATGTGAAATTGAATGAGGTTCCAAAATGTGCCTTGTTCAGACTAATTGTTTTATACTAGTATAAGTAGTGAGGTATAATTTGGGGTTTTCGATACCTGCTTGTAAGGGCTGAACTTAAGCTATTATCCCAGAACACCTCCCGGTTTGGGAAGAAGAAGCCATATATGAATATGCCCCCGTTCAGCATAAGGAAAAGATGAGCTGAGGTTTGCCCACATGCAGCCCTGCCACCGAGGCTCCACAGTCGTGGACTTTGAATGAGCTCCCTATCCCCATACACACCTCAGTTTTCCCGCCCAGAGAATGGGTAGCATGGCGAGCCCCAGCACAGAGGTGGCACATCCTAAGTGGAACGCCTGTTGTCACCCTGAGTGTTGCAGGCTGCAGAGGCAGAGACTGTACTGTGGAGAAATGCAGACACTCCAAAGGCTCTGTAGCTGGGCTGCATGCAACCAGAAGCTGCAGAGACAGGAACTATGTCTTAGATCCCTTGTCCAGAGTATGCTTACTGCTTCTGCCATTGCCATTGCTGACCTGGGCTGGTTACCCTCCCTCTGGCTTTGTTGACTTCTTTGCTGTATGACAGTGGTGTTGACTCCCATCCGCTGGTTTTCCACATCTCAGAGCTAGGCATTCACCAGCAAAACAGCACACAATGACTCCTGCCTCTCGCCACCCCTTCTCCATAATGGGTTGACCTGGACATTTATGACTTACTCGTAATGCTTCTGTTTCCCCATCTAGGCCAGCCCCGAGCCACATCAGAGAACACCTGAGTTCAATACACTAGTTAAGGTTTCAATTCAAAGTAATTTTAAGGCCACTGAAGTAAGACTTGGTCACCCTGGACCAGCAGTGGTCAGCTTTCACACTGTAGCTTATGAAAACCCATAATAGAGGAGACTATAATCTGGGTTTTTGCAGAACAGGGCCTCGAGTTGATTCTTGGTTACTGATACACTCTACATTTTTTCTTCATCTCCCTTTCTCCACACCCTGGGTGGCCCTTTCAGCCAACGGCCTCTCCTGCCTCTTCAGCAGACATGGCGCCCATCAGCTCTGGCTCTTCCACTTGGACATCCTCCGGCATCCCCTTCTCATTTGTGTCCATGGCAACTGGGATGGGCCCTTCCTCTAGTGGCAGCCAAGCTACAGTGGCCTCTGTGGTCACCAGCACACTGTTGGCAGGCCTGGGCTTCGGTGGTGGTGGCATCTCCTCCTTCCCCAGTACCGTGTGGCCCACACGCCTTCCAACCGCATCTGCAGCCAGCAAGCAGGCAGGGAGGCCAGTACTTGCCACCACCGAGGCCTTAGCTTCCCCTGGGCCGGATGGCGACTCGACACCGACGAAGGACAGCGAGGGTACAGAGGAGGGAGAGAAGGAGGAGAAAAGCGAGAGCGAGGATGGTGAGCGGGAGCATGAGGAGGAGGAGAAGGACTCTGAGAAGAAGGAGAAGAGTGAGGCTACTCACACAGCCGCAGAGAGTGACCGGACTGCGCCTGCCCCCACCCCCTCTTCCCCTCACAGGACTGCAGAGGAGGGAGGACATCAGACTATACCTGGGCGCAGGCAGGACCACTCTGCCCCTGCCACAGACCAGCCGGGCCATGTTGCCCCAGGCTTGGATCCCCTTGTGGACACAGCCACCCAAGTGCCCCCAACAGCCACAGAGGAACATTATTCAGGGAGTGATCCCAGGAGGCCCGAAATGCCATCTAAAAAGCCTATGTCCCGAGGGGACCGATTTTCTGAGGATAGCAAATTCATCACTGTTAACCCAGGTAAGTGGGGTTGGTCCACATTTGAGGGTTTGGGCTGCTGAGAACAGGCTCGACGACCTATTTCTAAACGTTGGGGACGTGGGGAGTGAGGACTGGGGAAGTAGTTAGCTCCTTAGGGTTATCCATGTCCCTGGTGTTCTATGCATGAAACCACCTCTTTTTGTGTCATCCTGATCAGATGCATTCTCTCACTGAAACAAGTCTTTCCCTATCTTTCTGTCTACTTCAGAAGAAGCCAAGGCCTCAGACAGAGATCTAAATGAAGAAAGTAGGCACTGGATCTAAGTTTACTCACTCTGACTTTATTCCTAGGGGTGGGGAGGGTAATAGCCAAAGAGATCCTTGGGATCCTCAGGTAGTTAACACCACTGTGGGTCGCTTGCCTCAAAAGCATGAAGTTTGAGCCCCAATACCATGGGGGATTTTTTTTTTAAGCAAACATAGTTACATGCACTTGTAACGGCTGCAGTTGGTGGCCAGAGTCAAGCAGGTTCCTGGGACTCAGGGGCCAGATAGCCAGCTTTGTGAGTTGTTTGTTAGCGAAAGAACCCGTCTCAAAAAGCCAGCATGGGTGGCTCTTGAGGGGCAGCATGCAAAGTTGTTCTCCGGTTTTCACATGCATGTTTACATGATACACAAACTTGAGTGCACACACACATATGCACTCACACACATACATGCACACATAAACACCCCCACACACCACATACACAAACGTACACTCACACACATATACACATGCACATAAATACACACACACTTACACATATACACATACACACATGTACACACATGCTTTTATTCCTTAATCATTTATTAAATACAAACAATTTATTTCCCGGTAGCTATTGTTGTGCCGGGCACTAGGCTGGATGATCTTCCAGGGGAACTCCTTACCTGCATCCTGGCAGAGAGGGGGTGACAGAAAGATGACTGATGGCAGCTGGCTAGAGTACATTCCAAGGAGTTAGGTAGCAGGGATGTTGGAGAACAAGCTGCTGACATGGGTGTTTTTGGCAAGACAGGAAACTACCCAACTGGGATGTTTGCTTATGAAAGAGTAATAAAAGATATAGTTAGGATCTTGTGACTGACAGGAGGATGGAGACCCACCCTAAATGAGAAAAGGTGACATGTCCAATCTGGAGCCTCCTGACTTTAGTAGTCCATGATTGTACCCCATCAGTAAGGGTAGCTGTGACAAGTCACAGGTAGCCTCATGAATGACCCCATCTGTAGCAGGGGAAGCAGACGTGGCTGAAAAGCTGCCTGTCCTTAAGCCCCGGGTGGCTCCATGCTATACCCCATTTCCAGCTGGGGAAGCAGGCATGGCCGGCGGGGGCCCCCACTCCCTGGGATCCTCAGGTAGTTGACACCACTGTGGATGTTCTGCCTCAGTCACATGCTCAGATCTTAATGAGCCATCCTGACGCTTGTGCTGTGGCATGAGGGGCTGCGACTGTTGTGAGGGCTTTTCTTAATAAGAAACCCTTCGTGTTGCCAGACTGCAAGACATTTAGCAACAATGTTTTTTTCATTTAAGCTGTTGTGGAATTATGAGTGCAAAAAAAAGGCAACTGGTAAATATTTATTTGCTTTTGCACTTGTAAACATTAAAATTCATCTAAAGCTGAGATCTCGTATGTTAACATACAACTTAGAATACATTTTCATGTGTTGAATTACTTTCCCTCAGAGCTGCTATGAACTAATTTTTTTCTCCTAAGAAGGGGTCTCCCATGGGTGTTGTTAAGTGTGGGGCAGTTTGAGGAGCCTTGTATGGATGAAGGAAATGTGAAGTCATGGATGGTGCAGTTCTTATGTGAACTAGACATTCTCCTGAGAAACTGCTGGGTGACAGTTGAATTTCTTGCAGTTAAATATAATAAAGAAATAAGGAGTTCCTTCTTACTGTATGTCAGGCTCTAGACAAGGCATTAGGAAGAGACCATTGATGAAGAATTCTGTTCTCTGAGGGGTACATGTTCATGGGAAAGGTTTAGGATCCCGCAGCAAAAACTGCATAACCTTAAATAGCATTTACAGTGGGACCAGTGTAGGGAGTTAGCCATTCACAGACCCATGGAAGAACATTCTAGGCTGCTGGAATGGCAGGAGGAGAGACCCTAAACCCAGGAGTGAGTTTGGATGGCTTTAGAAGCCCTCTGTGGAAGTGGACCACAGAGAGGAAGGAGCAGTAATAAGGATGGAGTTCGCACACTGGGAAAGCCAAGATAGTGAAGGGAGCGTTAGCTAGGCTGAGGGTTCTATTTTAATTGAAATGGCAAACCCTTGAAATGGCAAACGGAGGGATAGATAGCAGCAAGAGAAGTGACTTGTGCCATTAACTTTTTCCTGTGTGTAGAGATGGGCACAGCTGTGTGCCTTGGGCCAGTTTGTTTCCTCTTTTAAGAAAAGGGGTGGAGTTGGACTGAGTGCGCTCAGCCAGCTTCTGAGAAACATTTTTTTTTTTTTTTACCAAGTGTCAGAAAACAGTGTCTGTTATGTGCTTGAACTGGGGTGTTCCTGGCTGGAGAAGCTGAAAGGTGGGGTTCCAAGAGTGATTTGTGTAAGAGGAAGCAGGAGGTGGACCCCAGACTCCAGGAAAAGGGAGAAGAGAGTAGAGCTTCCCCAGTCCAGCTGCCATCCCTCTGGTCAGAATACATTTAAGGTTTGCAGGAGTAGCTATTCAACTCAGTAGCTCCGTCCCTGCCCCATTCACTAGACCTCAAGCAAGTTTCTGCTTATCTGCAGAATTAAGTTGAGAAGTGCCTCTCAGTTGGGCAGAAAACCATGCTGATAAGGCTCTGGTCTTATTAGTGCTAAGAAGAAGGGAGTGCCTGCAGCCCAAGTAACAATGGGAGCTTTGAGGTGGCACCAGGAGGTCTATTTTGTAATCTGAATGAACCTTAAGGAGCAGCTCCAAGTACCTGGAGTTAAAAATGACCTACAGAGTTTGATAATGTAGCTAAGTTGACAGAGTACTTCTTTCTGTGCCAAGAGCCTTTTGAAGCCTCAGCACCTCACATAGCATACAGGCGTAACCCAGCACTCAGAGGGAGAGGAGAAGATCAGAAGTTCAAGGCCAGCCTGGGATACATGAACCCTACCCTCACCCCCACTCAGGAGCCCTCATCTGCCTTGTGATCTCGGTAGTCAGAGCAGAACGGACCACTTCTCCCTAAAGCCGCAGAGATAGTTCTGAATTTTGGCGATTTGAATTTAAAAGTGGCTCTGTGTCCTAATCGTGAGTCACAAACCTTTGGAAGAGAGGGAGCAGCAACAGAGTTCACAGGCCACGATTCTCAGCCTTATAGCACCAAGCAGCCATGGACAGAAAGTCAGTTGTGGGGTTGTGGCTTTTCATTAAGCAGTTCTGTTTATAAGACATGGCAGTTGCCTGATTTGGTCCACAGTATCTCATTTTCCAGCCTCTGGTATAAAATGCAAACATTGTATATGCCTGTTGTTTAATAAGGGATTCGAGTAACTCCAGGTGGGGGGACCAGCAAAGCCTGCTCGGTGTATAGTTCCAGGATCTCATTCTTTCCCATCCATCCCACCATGTCGTCTGTCTGGGTCTTGCAGCTTGGGTTTTGTTTTGTGTCAACTGAAATAATTATCATTATCAATGTTAGTGATGATTGGTCTTAGAGAATTTGAGTATACGTTGTTTATTCCACAGTTATATTTTCTTCCCATGGAGTAAAAAAAGCAGTCACTGAGTCGACCTTCAGTGTCCTTGAAGAATCAGCAATGCCTAAAATGAGGAAAGTATCCCCAAGGCTTGCTTAGAGTCCTTCCATGATGGTGACCTCACTGCACTTCCTCTGAGGAAACCTTTAGTGCTGTCTCCTAGGGAGTGGGAAAGAAATCCTTCTGTGGAAGTAGTGGTAAACTCAAACAGGCAAAAATCAAATGAGGCAATTAAGTGAGAGGGAGGAACCAGGTCATCAAGGAGAGTAGAGGACCACAGAGAACTCTAGACAACCTACCTTTTCTCAATATTGGCCATCTATGCTCTGACCATTGCCACTAGAAACTTCTTGCGGGTCAGAAATCCTAGTTTTTGTGCAAAGTACCCCAGATTTTAAATCTTAAAAAGCAAATTGCTTTGGCATAAGCTAAATGTGTTCCTAGGCCGGGGGCGGTGCTGGAGAGGAGGGTGGGCACTTAGCATTAATCCACCACTGACCATTGCCTTTATAGGTCACTGTAGTAGCCCAGATCATGGGGTCTGGAGATGTTTGTGTGTGTGTGTGTGTCTCTCTCTCTGTGTGTTCTTTATCAAACCTTTTTCTACCACCCTTTAGTGCCCAGGTCTCCTCTGGTTAAGTGCTTCATGGAAATGGCCCATCATTAGGAGCCACAGCCTGCAATGTAGAGGCAGATTTGAAGCCAGCTGAGGAAGTTCTGGAGTAGTGTGTGGGAACAGCATGCATGGGCAGGAATGTTTCCAGGTCCATGTCAGCTACAAGCTCATGATTGAGGGCAGGGCTACTATGTCTCCTTAGGTGAGAGAATGTTTTCATGTTCTCCTTAGGTGTGAGATGTTTTCAAATCACAGCTTGCTTTGAACAGCTTACTGTCTCTCCAGGCCTGTCCTAAGCTGGGTGCTGAAGGTGATGGTCTGGGTCAGGGTGGCAGATAACACATATCACCTATAACCTGGTGTTATACGGCCCATGAGCTTCCAATGCAAGAAGGGGGACATGGGCAGTTCCTGAATTTCTGCTCTGCTGTGAGCTGAGTCAGAATGGGGGATGCTGTGATCTAGACACACCGCTCCTTTGAAAATGTGTTGAGAACCTCAAGCTCTTAGGCACCCAACTTTAACAAGTGACTTTTTGAAATAGAAACATCCTGGATTCCCATTTGTACCTTGAGAGCTCTCCTTGTGCTGTGGCCACTTTCTTATGTCACTCACCCTAAGGTACTCCCTCAAGGGCTTTGCTGCCACAGTTAAGCATCAAGCTCACGAGGAAATTATTTAGGAGGTTAAGCAGCAGGTCACAGCATGTGGTGGAACCAAGCCCAAGGCAGGCTTTCTTAGTCTGAGGTGTCCCTGGGCCTCTTGTGTATTCTGGTACTAGTTCCCAGAATAAGCAGCCTGAGGCGTTTGGAGATGACATAGGTCAATAACATTGTCACATGCATTCTTGCAAATTTGACACTTTTCCATTTAGAGCAGAGGTTCTCCATCAGGTGTTCAGTTCCTCCATGGAGGGCTATGGAGCAGGTACTCCTGACATCTATTGGGAAAAGGCGAGGGATGCTGCCCAGGAATAGCACACACAGAGCTTCACAGTGAGAAGATATCTGGCCCTAAGAATCTACAGTGCCAAAGCTGATACACTCTACCTCGTTTCCTTTGAAGGAAGATTCCTTGGGGGAGAGGAGAGGAGTCCTTAATTTAAAGGCCAAAGCCAGTAAAGTGGCTCAGCTACTAAAGGTACCTACCATGAAGACTGACAACTTCAGTTCCATCTCCAGGGTACATGATGAAAGGAGAAAACCAACTCTTACAAGTTGTCCTCTGGCTTTCACACATACAGATACAGTACACACACACACACACACACACATAAACATGCAAACACACAAAATAAATACAATATTTTTTTAAAAAATTAGTATCAGGATAAAGAAGAAGTCAGGAATATAGTACTGAGCTCACCATAGGTTAGGATCAATATTGTGCATTTCACTTAAAGTATATGACATGATACTTGTAGATATACCACGAGTAATATTCAGCCAGGGCTGGTTACATGGCCTGCATCCTTTTGTGAGCTACATCCTGTGCACTTGTTTGCTGTTTTCCTGAGTGTCATGGTAAATACCAGCTCTGAGTAGCTGAAGCAGTGTTCTGATTGCCGAACATGGTTTAGTTTCCTTTCAAAAAGTATTTGGCTCCTCAAAACTTTCTCCTCCCATACACATGTAATCTTTGAACTAGGAAACTCTGTGTAACTCTTAATGTGAAAACCAAACCCTAAAACGGATGATGAAATCGAGTGGGGTGGGGGTGGGGCAGAGTAGTTGATGTAAGGTTGTATGTGGCTTTTGTCTCTAACTAATTTCAGTACCACGTGGTAGGTCTGGTGTCCTTCCTGCAGCCATTGGTAGCCATTCCAGTTGCTTCCCCATCTTGGCTGTTGTGTACATAATATGACTGGCAGTTTAGGGACAGCTATCTCGGGAGACTTTGGATAAGGTTGGGAATGACTCTACACCCTCAACATTATAAGCTCTACCAGAGGTAGATCATCTTTTGTCAAAATCTCGAAAAACGGGCATTTTTGGAGTTGGGAATTTTACTAATGAGAACTTTGGGCATGGGTACAACTGGAGACAAACGGTACTCTAGTGTGGTTCACACATGTCAATTAGACTCTGTGTGTGTGTGTGTGTGTGTGTGTGTGTGTGTGTGTGTAACTAATCAGCAACTCCTAGTGTGAAAAACTAAACCCTAAAAGGAGGCTAGAACCAGGGTGAGGTGGGGATGGCTGTTTAAAAACATTGGAAATAGAATGAACATAAGGACTCAGTGATCCCACATCTGGGTGTGCCTTCTGAAGAGTTCCCAGCAGCAGCTGGAGGGGGCATCTGCATACGCTCCTAGCCACTTTGTACACAGAGTAGCCAAGTCATGGAACAACTGGAATGCCCATCAGTAAATGAACAAAATGCCACATTACTGAGGAATTACTGAGAATTGAGAAGGACCCCTCAGGTGGTCGGGGAGTAGGAGGGTCAAACAAACAGAAACCCTGCCCCACCCCCCCCACCCCCAATGCAGGAACTCACACACACACCCTGGCTCACCCTTCAACAACATTATGCTAAGTGCAATAAGCCAATCACTAATACAAGTCCTGTGTAGTTCCTCTGAAAGACCTTAGACCTGACAGTTCCTGTGTGGAACAGAGTCTGGGAGAGCGGATGGCAAGGTGTGACTTAGTAAGTGCAGTTCTCATCTTTGTAAGATGAAAATGTTGGGAAGATGAGCTTACCAACAGGCTTAACACTGAACCTTACTTATATACTTACTATATACTTAGAAACGCTTAAAGTTAAAGCACATTTTATATTACGTGCTTATACATACACAAGTGTGCATGCACGCGTGAGCGCACATGTGTGCACGCGCACTCTTGCAGGGGAGGGAGGGAGGGAGGGAGGAGGGAGGGAGGGGGAAGAGGAAGAGCAGCTTCCTTTATTCACAGTGGGTGGATTTTAATGAGGTATCACTCAGGACGTTAGTGAGGTCACCCTTGATGAGAACAAGCTGTATACTGGTAAGTGTGCAAACCCCCCTTCCATGGCTCTCTTTTCTCTGTCCTGCGCTCTCACAGGCAATCTGGTCTCAGTCATTCCTGACCTATGGCTGGAGCCGAGTCCTTCCAGGAGGCAGGAAGCACTTCAGCTGGGTCCATCTGATGTCTCTCTGCCTGTAGCATTTATAGTACATTGTACTCGTTTTTATTTGCTTCTACTGGGATGAGAGCCAAGCCAGTAAAAGGCAAACAGCATTAATTCAGTGATGACATATGCCACTGAAAACTGTTTTTCTTTTCTTTTTTTGAATTTTTTTTTTTAAACAGAATGAAGGCACTGTACTCAATTGCTGCTGGATGGGAAAATGAATACTGAGAGGAAGGGAGATGGCTATGCTTTCCCTACCTCCTTTCCTCATAGCCCAGGGCTGGCTAGCCAGAACTCAGTTCCAATTGTCAGGAGGTTCTGAAGCGAGTGCATCCTGAGAGCCCAAGACCCTCCTCTGTATGAGGTGGGATTGGTGGCATCAGCCACTGTGCCCTTGGTTAGAAGCAGCAGCTTTGTGAGCACCCAAGGTAGACACTCAGAGGACCTGTGCTCAGAACAGCACATGCCTGCAGTCACATTACTGGGCTCCCTCTGGAAACTCCTCAATGAACTTTGAACAAGGGGCCTCATGGGTTCCTTTGCATTTGACTGGTGAATTATACAGACATAACTTAGCATCATCTTACATGGTGTCTTACAGGCCAGGCTGGTGGCAGCTAGGTAGGCAGAACCCTGTGCTCGGGCTGTGTCTATCTGAAGTACTGTGTGACCCACACACTCGGGTCTTAACAGGGAGGAGTCAGATTCAGCAGCCACCCAGGCAGTGTTCCCATCCCCTCGGTGATGCTCTGGGCTGCAAGGGAGAACACGAGCGATGCAGCTGATGTGGCCATGCTAGTTCAGTTGTCAGAAGTGATGGTGACAGGCACAACAGCTAATGGTAGCCAGGGCAAGGACCAGGCAACTCTAAATGCCATGTACACATTCGCTCCACAATGAGGTCAGATTTTAATGAGGCAGTATTATGTCCTCCTTTTACACAGGAAGAAACTGAGGCATAGAGAAATGGACCATAGTAATTTTTAACAATATTTCACTTACCCAGAGTTGCATGGAGGTCAGCCCTGCCTTAGGGAGCCTGTGGGGGACACAGAAAGCGTGTATGTGACCTGTGCTGTGAGGGCCACAGGGGCCACGGTGGACTGTGCGCCACACTCGCCCAGTGTGAGTACACTTCCAGCCATTCTGCACATATCTTCTCAGTGAGAGTCTCTGTTGGCCAAGGTTCTCCAGAGAAATAGACCTGACAGCATGAATCTATAATGTGTAAAAGTGAATGTCTTAGAGGCTATGGTCTGACCAGTCCAACAATGGCTGTCTCCTGATGGAAAAAGTCCGCAAGTCTGGATGTCTCAGCTGGTCTTCAGTATATTCTGGGATCCAAATGAAGTAGGCTTTGGGATGATGCCAGGGAAAATGGGCTTGCCAGCACGAGTGAGGAGGCAAAACAGGCAAAGAGCAAGCCCTTCCTTCTCCCACGTTCTTTATATAAGCTGTCACTACACGGTGTGGCCCAGATTTAAGGGGAAGCTTTCTACCTCAGAAGGTCCAGGTTAAAGGTGAGTCTTCCTACTTGAAGTAATTTGAAAATCCTTCAGAGGTGGAGCCAGACACTTGAATTTTACTTAATCCCAGACCTAGGCAACCTGACAACCAGCACGGCCCCTAGTACTCCTGTGTGGCGGGTTCTCTGTATCCTGGTTTATAGATGAAGTCGTCCAGGTACAAGCAGGTTTATTAGGTTATTGGTTAAAGTCTACACACAAGGTGGCAGAGCCAAGATTTGATCCTGTGATCTTAACCCTGCTTTTCATGTTCCAGAGGTACCAAAGCTTAGACATGGCTATAGTTCAGCAAGCTGGCTAGCTGGGCACTCTCTCTATTCCCCCTGGAACAGGAATCCATGGTTCAGGAGAATAACATTGTGGGATATTTTAAACAGGAAATGGAACCACTTACAGGTCCTCAGTACCCAAGACAAGATAGTTCTGTGAGGTTGGCAATGGGGCTGACTGTCTTCACCTCATTTGGAAATCTAGTAGTACCCCCCATCCCCCCATCTTAGGCCTTCAGAGAAAAATTGCCATGGGCCACAGACGGGCTGTCAGTGTCAGAATGCTGCAGGTGGCTGCGGATTGAGGTCTCCTGTACAATGCTGCCTTTGGGGACAGTGTCATACAGCACCACACAATGCTAGCTAGGATGATGTAACACAGTCTAAACTCTACCAGAGTTGCCTATGAATTTACAACCTTCCCTACTCAGTCATGGAGGAGTCTGCATCACGATCCTGTTTGGCCTAGGGCTTATGTGAAGATTGTATACAGACCTTGGTCATCTCATGAAGGATAAGGAAGGGGCAGACAGAAACTCCAGCATAGATACACACTCAGTTTCAGGGACAGTGAGTGTGTCACTGATGCTCACAACCACAGGGCTACTCCAGTGGTCCTCCTAAAGCCAGGAAAACTCTGTAGTCTTAGAGATTCTAGGATGGCAGCAGTACCAGAGACTATAGAGGACTAAGTGGGGAGCACAGGCAAGAGTTCAGTTTCTGTAAGGTATGGGAGAACAAAAAGACACTAGGCATCCCCTAGGACCTGAGGGCATCCCAGGGTAAAAACAGAGTTAGTTGGTCATGTGGCTTCTGCTCTCAAACCTCCTGACACTTCTCCCATCGGCAGGGCCTCCAGGTCTTTGAGATGCTCGTACCAGCACCCAGATAATTGTCTGACTCCTGATGGAGCCCCCCCAAAATTATTATCATTTGTAACTCTGGTTCCTCTGGGAGGTTGCCACTGCTTTGCTACTGAAACTGTGTGTAGAGGAGAGAATGAGTGTGTGAAGTTTATCTACGTCTACTTGAGTTTACACCCTTAAGACTGAAGTCCACGTCCTCCCTTCAGCCTGCAAGGCCCTGGTTCATCTCATTTCTGGTTTTCTATCCTGGTCCCCTCCACATAAGTTAGGCTTCCACAATACCTCTGTCCAGAACGCACTCGTAATAGGATCTGATGCCCACTTCTGGTTCAGAACACACTTCACCCTTCAGACCCTGCCCACTCCCGGTCCTTGAGTTAATGTTAGTACTGGCCTTGGGTATGTTCCCCATCCCAAGCCCTTGCACTTTCCCTGCTATCACATTAGTTCCACTGAGATTCGTTCTCCACAGGTCTGCCTCTCCTCCTCCTAATTTATCATCTAGGCAAAGAATGGTGAGAGGTAACAACCCCAGTCATTCCCAGGCACACCTGTCCCATAGTTTTAGAGAGACTCACCTGTCCTGCAAAGGCATCTGGTGACCTCTGAAGATACAAGATGCTGAAGAAAGATCTGCTGGGGTGAGAAGTATTGGGTGACCAGGAGGAGGGCTCCACCAGTTGGCAGATTTCTACATTGAACCACAGGCTGCCGTTTAGAGGCAGGAATGTGTTATGCTGGAGATGGGAGACTGATTCCCTGTCCTTAATCATCTGGGCTTTTGAAAAGAATGAGGGTAGGTGATGGGTGGAAGGAGAACCAGGCCTTCTGGGGATCTGCATGGCAGGTGCTGCTGGGCAGAGCCTATGGTGCTGATACCAGGAGATGCTACTATCTGGTTACTTTTTATTTTTATGATTTATTTATTTTATATGAGTTCACTGTAGCTGTCTTCAGAACCACCAGAAAAGGGCATCAGATCCCATTACAGATGCCCATGTAGTTGCTAGGATTTGAATTCAGGACCTCTGGAAAGCAGTCAGTGCTCTTAAGCACTGAGCCATCTCTCCAGCCTGCTAGTATCTCTTTTTATGGGCTTCTAGATGCTGGGATAAGGCCGTCATTGTTCTAATGTGTGTCCCAGGGCCACTCTAGCCAGCAAAGCAGGAGTCTCACATGGACGACCGGCCATGGCTATATCTATTAGCAAGAGGCGCTTTCCCAGAACAGTCTGCTGGCCACGGTAAGACAGAGCGATGAGTGAGAAGCAAGTAACACCAGAGACCACTGCAGTTCCACCAAGCTTATCCTGGTTCCTGCATCTAGGAAATCCTTTTTGAGTGCATCCAAGAGAGCATCCTTAGAGTAAAACTGAAGTCGGTCTTCCACAGAGCTCTCCTTAGAAATATCTTGAATCTCACAGGCCAGTCTATCCTACTGGCCACTGGAACGCACCATCAGCACGAGCGCAGTATTGGGTTTGGACAGCCCTTTGCCCCTCTTGCCCTGGGGTGGCTCAGTACAGCCCAGTTCTACAGGAAGTGGAGTTCAGCACATTCGTTGGCTCCAGAGCTCACTCTCATCTGTCCACTGACTGAGATGTTTGTCTTGCAGCTGAGAAGAACACCTCTGGAATGATAAGCCGCCCCTCCCCCGGGAGGATGGAGTGGATCATCCCCCTGATTGTGGTCTCAGCCTTGACCTTCGTGTGCCTCGTCC
This sequence comes from Mus minutoides, assembly GCA_902729485.2. Lineage (NCBI taxonomy): Eukaryota > Metazoa > Chordata > Mammalia > Rodentia > Muridae > Mus > Mus minutoides. Next base: position 1,116,542 of record LR749933.1, on the reverse strand, counting down.
TCCTCATTGCTGTACTGGTGTACTGGAGGTGAGTACACGGGGTGGGCGGCCAGGCACCGATTCACGATCCTGGGGAGTTGACTGCATGGCCACCATGCTCAGGACACTGAAGCAGTCCCTTACCTTGTGTCTCATACCTGGAGACGTTTTTTGTCTCAGGAAGGTGGCACAGGCCAGACCTGCCTCTGGGATCCCAGCACTTATGGTAATCCAGGAGGTTGATACTCACCCAGGCTCTGCTACTTGATGGATTCAAATTCCTTTTCTGTTTTGAATTGTAGTCATCCAGACCCTACAAAAGGACCTGGCAAGTTCCCCAGCGCTTCCAGCCTCTGTCAGACCATGCTTTTAGTTTGCAGTGTCCATGCAGTACATTAAGTAGCCTTTATCTTTCAGATAGTTCATAGCTTTTTGGTGAAAGTTAAATTGGGTGATCACAAAACAGTTACTATATCACGTGGCATTTAGGATGGGGGAAGATAAGGATGTCGGCTTGTGGCCAGCCTTCCGTCATCATTGTTGCCTAGAAAGTTCTCACTATAAGTCCCATGAGGGGGTTATGGCTCTGTGTAGAAGTTCCAGAGTCTTCAGCTGTAGAGACCCAGCCACTTCAATTCAGTGAGTCAAACTAAACCAGATGTGGGGACAGGCTGCCGTCATCACTCAAACATCCAGGTGTTCTCCTGGTTATCAAACAAGATTTAGTAGTATCCTCCTTAGTTTTTATTAGTTGATACAAATTATAGTGTCCTGGGAAGAAGGCGCCTCAACTGAGGAATTGCCTCCGTTAGACTGTGCACACTCTCAGTGGTGGGGGCTTTGATGCAGGCGAGCCCAGCCCACTATGGGCAATGCTATCTCTCAGCAGGTGACTTGGACTGCATAGGAGAAGTAGCTAAGAAAACCCAGGGAGTAAGCCAGAAAGCAGTGTTTCTTCCTGGTTCCCACCTTTGCCCTGCTTTAGTTCCTGCCTGATTTCCCTCAAACCTTCCCCGCCCCCTGGCCCCAGACACAAGTCTCTTGGTCAAGGTATTCACCACAGCCGTAGAAAGCAAACTAGGACACCCAGTGTAACAGTTAATTTTGATTGTCAGCTGGATTGTCCTTAGGAAAGATCCACCCTGGAAGTGGACAGCACCACCCATGAGCTGCTGATGTGTGGAGATGAAGTAGCTTTATCCTTGGCCATCTTCCTACACTGATGGACAATGCTCAAGCCGTGAGCCTCAGTCAGCCTTCATCCCTCAACGGGCTGGCTCCTCATCCTCTTCCCCTCGTTTCCATTAAGTTTGAGTCGGAGCATCTTGTGGAGATGCAGAGAACACAGAAGCTCCGCTCTCACGGCCTCGTGCTCCCATGAGGCAGGCGAGACAGCGATGTCTAAAGCATACCCCTAGAGAACTCAAGTGTGAAAGGAGACCGTTACATCCAGAGAGAGCTGGGGCCCGCTGGGGCCCGGAAGCCAGCATTCTGCGTGCTCAGAATGGCCATGAACGTCATGATTGGGCAATTATTTGTAAGCAAACACCCAAAACCTGAACTCCATTCTATCCTAACCCAATGTCCTTTCTAGTACATAGGATGCAGGAGCATGCCTGGATTGTTCAGAAACAACCAGGAAGTGAGTATGATTGGAGTAGAGATAGAGTCAGGGAGACGCAGGCCTAGACAGCCTTTGGACTTCTTTGGTTTCTGTTTTTTGAGGTAGGGTTTTTTCTGTGTAGTTCTGGCTGTCCAGAAATTCACTCTGTAGACCAGGCTGGCCTCAAACTTGGACATCGCCCACCTCTGCCTCCCTCATGCTGGGATTAAAGGTACACACCACCTCCACCTTGCCTTTGACACTGATGTAAATGGGGATCTAACATTAGAATTGCATGCTGTGTATGAAGCAGCGGTTAGGGGAGAGATGAAGCTGGAGTGTGGACCAGAGGACGAGCATTCAGAGGCAGGGAAAGATGTTTCTGGCCCGGAGGAAGCATTAGTGTGAGTGCTGAGTGGTCATTACCACAGGTGGGCTTTGAGGGAAGGCTCAACACAAAGCATTAACTGATTAGCAGTATAGTGTCAGGTCTGCTCTCAGCAGAGGACAGGACACTGTGGTCATCTCAGCCTTCCCCAAGTATGTGACAATAACTCCCCACATAGGAACATAGATAGCACAGTGGTACTCAACCTTCCTAACACTGTGACCCTTTATCACAGCTCCTCATGTTGTGGTGATCCCCAGCCATAAAATTATTTTCCTTGCTACTTCATAACTGTAATTTTGCTACTATTATGAACTGTAATGTAAATATCTGACATGCAGAATATCTGCTATGTGGCCCCTGTGAAAGGGTCGTTCAACCCCCCTACTTGGTAGAGATTTACAGACTGAGGCCTGCTGGAGTGCTTCTGTATAGCTGCCGCTCTGCTGACCGTGGCTTCTAATCCTGCCTTAAGGAAGCTCTGAGCCCGGTGATGGTGGCACACACCTTTAATCCCAGCACTTGGGAGGAGGCAGGCAGATATCTGAGTTTGAAGACAGCCAGGGATACTCAGAGAAACTCTGTCTTGAAGAAAAGAAGCATCAACAGTAACATCCAGAAGGGTTCCTCATGGCTTGTACAGCAAGTTTATGGCAGCCTGAGCTATGTAAAAAAGAGTCAGGGGGAAGGAGGGTGGTAAACTTGTACCAAGCAGTTCTGAAACAAAACAAAACAAAAGCCAAGCAGACAATATCCCACACTGTACCATCTCACAGATCACAAAGACTGAGACAGGGAACAGTGTGGCAGGACAGGCAGAGACCCCAGGCAGCTAAGGGCACTCAGGTCTGTGCAGTCAGATGCAGCAGGGACTGGGTACGTAGGACGGGCAGCTCTGAACTCTCTGAGGTTTGAGGCACTTTATCTTAAGACTGAAATGACAGCTCTTTATGTTTCTGAAAAACTCCATTAATCCAAATGGAAAGTATAGTAAGGTCATGCCAGAATATTGTTATTTTCCCTTAAAGCTTAGTTCAACATGCCCAGAGTGTTAGGATTCATCCTGTAGATGAAGCCTACATTTAATGGCAGTATACACACACACACACACACACACACACACACACACAAAATGTCCGTAAAGGAAAAGGCAATTTTGACAGCAGGAAAAATAAACTGAGTCCCTGTTAAGCATGAGACCATCCAAGAGGGACAAGGGCCTTTTCTCTGTCCAACATTTTCCCTGTCCAACATTTTCCCTGTGATTAACATGAAAGAGGACAACACGGGGAAGCTCTCATAGAGAACTGGCAAGTCCCCAAGGTGGTATGGCTTTGAAGCTGGAATAGCAACGTGCTCCCAGGCACAGAGGCAGCGAGTGGCTGAGATGGCTGACAGAGGGACTTGACAGAAGCAGTGCAGGCTCATCCAAACCTCAGGGGTTGTGCCCATCCGCAGGCGGCAAGCTGCCCCCCGCCCACCCCGAGTAGAGCCCGTGCATGATGGCAGCAGTCTTCTGCAGCCAGCCTTGTAGAATCTGAGCACGTTCACCTGGACCTGGTGATGCTGCAATGGAACCAGTCATGAAAAGGTGGAGAAATCAGACCCAGGCTCTCTGAGTTCTCTCCTGCCTGCTTCCTGCTTGAGGGTGTGATCATGTTCACCAGGTCGGCCACCAGGTCGGCCACCAGTGTCAAGCACTGTTCCATTGGGTGGCACCATCTCCTGGGGCGCCATCTATGTGGTAGGTACTTTCCTTTCTTTGACCTGGGGGAGAGAAAGGGAACTGACATTTGTTGAATTGCTGCTGTGAGCCAGGCAAAACGCAGTGTGATCAGAGCACCGCAGTGTGATCAGAGCACGATTTTGGTTGTATTTAACACACAAACCAAGTTTCCTTAAGCGCCTCCCCACCAAAAACAAAACAAAACAAAACTCTAGTACTGACTCATTACACTGAAAGTTCCAGGGGCATCAGGTGTGGCTGGTCTTGGAAGATAGAATAAGGACATAGCGACATGGCTGGCATGGTTTGTTCTTCATAGGCCCCCACTGGCCTGTGTTAGACTTACATCTCTCCATCCCAGCAGAAAGGGACCTTGTCATTGGATAGTTCCAGCGAGGTCTCAAAATGGTGATTCCACCTCCAGAGTAGTTTGTGGTTAGAAGGATGGAATATGCCTGCTATGCCTGGGTTTCGCTCTGGAGCCCAAACTTTGCTTCACCACTGCAATCCTCAAAAATATGAACTGAAAGCCAGCAAGTGGTAGTTCTGAGGGGACTGTCCAGACTTAGAAAGACAGCTAGTTTCGAAGATTTGGCTAAGTATTCCCTTATTTATGAAACTATGAAGCCATTTCTGTCATTGCATAGACTGGTCTTGTCTGCCAGTTCCTGTTGTTTATACAGCGTTTATGGACTTGGTCCCTTTGTGGTGTGCTTGGTGATTCAGACAAAAAGCCCTATAGTCCCCAGGAATCATTAAGGAATTGGGTGAGTAACATAACGGAGTATAAAGACTATTTAAAGAAGAATGAGGGAATATATTGTGCTTCAACCTAGCCTGAGAGAGAAGTAAGGTCCAGGAAGAATCCCTGGAAAGCTGACAACTAAACAGTGAGAAACAGGGGAGGAAGCTGGAGAGGAACAAGCAGAGAGAGAGAGAGAGAGAGAAAGAGAGAGAGTGCCTTCAGCAAGCAGATAGACTGGTGCAGTGTCAAGGGAAAAGACTGTAGGACAGCAAAGGCTATGGAAGTCCCAAATGCCATCACCCTGAGAGTGACCAAAAAAACACTGAGGGGCTGCAGGAGGCAACACCTAAGAGATGTAGTAGTGTGTAGTGGTGAAGAGGGAACACTGGTCATAGCCTGAGTTTGACCACTCCATCAATAGAGGAGTTAGAAAAAGGACTGAAGGAGTTGAAGGGGTTTGCAACCCCATAGGAAGAACATCAATATCAACCAACCAGACCCCCCCAGAACTCCCAGGGACTAAGCCATCAACAAAGGAGTACACATGGCTCCAGCTGCTAATGTAGCAGAGGATGGCTTTGTCATACATCTATGTAAGGAGAGGTCCTATGAAGGCTCAATAGATGCCCCAGTGTAGGGGAACCAAGGGTGGGGAGGTGGGAGTGGGTGGGTGAGTGGGTGGAGGAACGCCCTCAGAGAAGCAGGGAGAGGGAGGATGTGATAATGGTGTTTCAGGGAGGGAGGGAGGGAAACAGGGAAAGGGGATAACATTTGAAATGTAAATAAAGAAAATATACAATTTTTTTAAAAAAAGAAAGAAAGAAAAGAAAGACTCCATCAGACTTACAGCCCTGTGGAGACTGTTCATATGTTTCTAACAAAGGTTGCTGTCATTACTAGAGGGTGAAAATTTGTTCTGGGGAGGTGAAAAAGAATTGTGTGTGTGTGTGTGTGTGTGTGTGTGTGTGTGTGTGTGTGTGAGAGAGAGAGAGAGAGAGAGAGAGAGAGAGAGAGACAGAGACAGAGAGACAGAGAGACAGAGAGAGGAGGAGAGAGGAGGAGGAGGATAAGGAGAGAGAGAGAAGAGAGAGAGAGAGAGAGAGATGCAGATATAGTGCATATCAGTGGTATAAAAGCTGTGTTGGGTTTAGAAATTAGCTCCGGTCAATAACACGGGAGCTGGAGACCTAGCAGGGAGGGGCCAGTTAAGAAGTACTGCCTTCAGTGAAGAGCCGTCTTCCAGCCTCAGTTTCCTTACCTATAAAGTAGTTAGGAAACATGTACTGAGTACATATGGGCAGGCAATATAGGCTGTGAGAAATGTCTGCCCTGTGTAACAGATGGGGACTAAGTACACATGTGCTACAATGTTCTACCAGATCTGACTGTAAGGAAAATAGAAATGGAAATGTCATTCTGGGTCCTTGCATACCTGAAATGTTTGCAGCTGAGAGAATGAAATCTATAGATAAATACCTTTTAAATGTAGTCACATTGTATAGCTGTGTATAATTTCCAGCAATCTTACCATGGCATAAGATGGTATTTGAAAAAAAAAATAGTTAGGATCTCCTTCTAGAGTTTATTCTTTGGAATGATCTCATTATGCACAGTGGCCTAGAAATAGCTCAGTCATCAATTTAGAGCTAAGTATAGTATAAATGTAGGTTAACCAACTGAGCAGAGCTACTTTGAGCCAAAAACAAAAGGGTGACTATAAAGTTAATAAAAATCACTTGGGATGATGCTCCTAATGGGCCTAATTCCAGAGGAGGGTTTCCCTGTGTAGGAGCAGGGTAAGGACTGGCCCCACACCCACATCCCCAGGGGGACAGCTTTGCAGCCTGCGAGCCATCCCCGCTCTCCCAGGGCTGGCTGTACTCTCTAAGCCTTATTAGTAGCTGCAGCAGACTCATGGCCTAACAACAGAGGCAGGTTTACTTCTCACCCCCAAGAAGTCTGACAGGGTAACCCCACTTTCTGGAGCTGTGGCATAAGAACTTGACCTAGCCCCTGAGGACACATGGTGAGGTAGACAAGCATACCTGTGTCTATGGGCCTCCACATGTGTCCTTGGATATCTAGGTTCCTTGACGTCATCATATCAGCGTATGTGTCTAAAAGGGGACAAATCCATTACTTCAGATTTGCTCTAGCAAAAGAAATGTGAGCACAGACTTCAGATATCTGAGCGATCTGGGATTGAGTCCACTGGGGGGCTATTGAGTGAAAGCAGGCGGCAATGTAGGTCTACAGAGGAAAATGTACTTTGTAATGCTTTTAGTTAAGGTGTTGCAAAGAGGATGTGCACTGGCTGGTTTTCTGTATCAACTTGACACAGGCTGGAGTTATCACAGGGGAAGGAGCTTCAGTTGAGAAAATACCTCCATAAGATCCAGCTGTAAGGCATTTTCTCAATTAGTGATCAAGTGGGGGACGGCCCCTTGTGGATGGTACCATCCCTGGGCTGGTAGTCTTGGGTTCTATAAGAAAGCAAGCTGAGCAAGCCAGGGGAAGCAAGCCAGTAAGGAACATCCCTTCATGGCCTCTGCATCAGCTCCTGCTTCCTGACTTGCTTGAGTTCCAGTCCTGACTTCCTTGGTGATGAATAGCAATGTGGAAGTGTAAGCTGAATAAACCCTTTCCTCCCCAGCTTGCTTCTTGGTCATGATGTTTGTGCAGGAATAGAAACCCTGACTAAGACAGAGTGCTACAAGTTTCTTCTTCACTGGCCTTGCGGAGAAGGAAAACTGCAAATCTGTCACAGTACAGGAAGTACCCTGAGGGCAGAACTATGTCCCCAGGGAAGAGGACAGGGTGCTAGGTCATAGAAAGGAAACACCCAATGAACGCTTGTCCCCTCTCAACAAATGGCACCCAGCTGTGTGCATGATAAATATTACAGATTTTGCAGTCTGTTTCAGTGGTTCAGAGCTATTTCAAATGAGTCAGAACAACTTGGGGGGGGGCGGAATCAGAGCTCTTAAAGATGCTGAAAAAGAAGAGTGTGCCATTTTGGTCTTACTACCCTAGATGGTAGAAGCACTGGCTTTGAATTACTACTGAGGACACTCTGCAAGAGCCATGGATCCTTGCTTTAACTACAGCAAGCTGCTTAGATAGCATCCCTTCCCAGAAAAAATATGGAAGAGCCCAGCTGCTGCCACTCAAAAGATAAACATTTTTGGATGTTACCTTTCTGATTTACATAATTTGAGGTGGATGCTAGGAGAGGTGCCAGGTGTGCTGTGGTGTGCCACTTGTTGAACATCTGGGCTATATATAGCACAGGTTAGCTACCTTGAGCCAGGCATCAGTGTACACCTAGAATTCTGATTATTGTTATGAAGGAAGATTTTGTTTGTGAATGGCTTTTATGTCCCTTGGGGCCTAGATAGCTCAGAACACCACACACACACACACACACACACACACACACATTGTTTTATCATCTCTGGCATGTGCTCAACCCAGGTCAAAGTACAAATAGATCTTTAGTGTGTAGATCCTTGATTTTAATCCATCTAACTTGACTTCATAGCCCACCATTATATGTGCTGTATATGTGGGAGGGAGGGGTATGTGCATGCAGAGACCAGAGGAGGGCACCGGATATCCTGCTTTTCCTTTTGAAATATGGTCTTTCCGGAGCCTAAAGCTAGGCAAGCAAGCCTCAACAATCCTCATGTCTCCATCCTGAATAGCACTGCTATTACAGTCTCGAGTTGAGGGGTCTGGTTTTATACTGGGCTAAGATCCAGGCCTTCATGTTTACCCAACAGGTGTTCTTGCCCACTGACCTATCTATCCACCCACCAGCTCCCTGCCATGGTCCACCATTTTAACTATCATATTGTACTGCCCTAGATAGGGGGACACCATGCATGGTGGGAACAGTTAGTCATTCCTTTGTAGTCTGCTTTCATGTTTCAGGTCAGATAGACACCACAGGCAAAGAAACCTTTTGACTATTGTTTTCACAGTAATGGCCACCTGACCTGGAGGTCCAGATAAGAACCAACTTGAGCTCTGAATATGCCAAAGTTATGTGAACAAAAACTTTGAGAAATAATTATATTTTCAGGTGTTCTTGGAACTGAATAATGATCAATATATTCAGTTATCTCCCTATTAGTTTGAGAATTTGATGTTGAGTAATATCACCTACTTTGTTTTAGTCCCAGTTGATTAGTGTTAATGTCCTTAGTTTAGTGTCTTATTGAACATAATCATAGCTTGGGAAGGATTTTGAAGATGTACAAGGCAGCCTCACTTCTTAGATAGGCCTAAGATAACGTCATGGGTTATGGACCGTAGAATGGTAAGCTTTGTAAACAGAAACTGTAGCCTCTGACCCTAGGCTTACAAAAGTTTGTCATTGCTCACTAAAGTTTGTCATTGCTCTAGTCTGGTAAATTCATGTCCCTATTGATCATATGACCAAGCCTTTTGTAAACTTAATGGCAAGTCAGCTCACATCAGTAAGTCACATCTGCATGTGGGAAAAGGTCTCTCTTTTACTGAGTTCCGTCTTTAGACCTTTCTATGTGTTGATATCTGCTCCTTAAGAATCGTATTTATCAGGCACATGCCTTTAATCCCAGCACTCAGGAGGTATCAGCAGGAGGATCTCTGTGAGTTCAAGATCAGCCTAGTCTACAGAGCAAATTCCAGGACAGCTGGGGCTAGCAGAGAAACTCTTGAAAAAACAAACAAACAAACAAACAAACACATTCATCATGAATACAAGTGAGTTTTGTTGACACTGCAAGTTTTTCTTCCCTGGATGGTCAGAGGGAGACAGAGTGACGTGACTATGAAGGCATACAAAGTGCAGATGTGTATACAAAGTGCAGATGTGTAGAAATTTGTACTGGCATTAACGGTGGCTTAGGCAAACAGAAACACATGGATGTGGGGTGTGCACATGTGACAATATGCCATGTGTACTCATAACGTGATTGACCACTTGTGCTTCTCTGGAACGTGGGCTCTTCCTCCAGTTGCACAGCAGTGACAATGGCAATCAGCGCAGCTGTGAGCAGGTCTCTGCACTCAACTGCTCTGTCAGCCGGCAAGTCCTTGCTTGCTGGCTATGGCTTTAGATTAGCCTGTTTTCTACCCTGGCAGTCATAAAGGAAACAGTGTACTAAGAACTTGCTTTTGCTTTTTCCTAAGTAGGTGGCAGAAGGGATACTAAATTTCATATTACTAATTTCGTTCTACTGTTAGCAGAAGCCACCAGGAAAGTAATTGTTGAATAAAAGAAGGCACACGTTACTTGTTTCCCCTGTGAGGTGCTGGGGAGTGAAGCCAGGGCCTTGTATACTAGTCAAGTACTCCTACCACTGAGCCAAAACGCTTTCTAAGAGATTTTTCAATAGGCATATAAGACAGATGTTGCCCAGCTTAGCCTCAGATAGGCATTCCTCTATTGCAGCTCCCTGAGAACCTGGGGCAGAAGTGTGTTCTACCATTCTCTGCATGCATGTGTTTCTGATTCTAGAGAAGGCCTACCGGGCATATAGGATATCAAGGAGGGAGCAGCCTTGCTCCGAGAGAGGAAACAGTTTCCAGAAAGGAAGACTGGCCAGGATCACTTACCTTATAATGTTTGTTTATCCTATCTAGTGTTCTGCATTGCTGAATTAAGGCCTTTGTGACTGGCCCATTTATTCCTTCCATAGTTGATTCTTTTACCAGTTCTCACACATCTAGAAGGCCATGGAGAATTGTGTAGGAGACAGAATTCCTGCTTTTCAGACTTATGACTTGGTAGAGATAAATAAGTAAATAAAGGTTATATAAAGTATACATTCTTTTTTAAATTCTGTACTATTTGAAAATAATGCCTGTCATAATCCCCAGCTGGCTGTCTCATTTGCATGGTGAACTGGAAACCCAACTGTACTGTTCTCACCTTCCCCAGTGGGAACGCTGAGCAGGACAGAGCCAACGCTATGGTTCCTTTGTGATGGCCACTGGTGTTAGCATCTGTCCTCACTGCTCTTCTGTCTGATTCCAGGTTGGTCTTGTGGCCTCCATGGATACCAGCTATGCCAAAGGGGAACAGTGAGTTCTTTAAGAAATTTGAGCACTCGGGCAGTGGTGGCACACGCCTTTTAATCCCAGCACTTGGGAGGCAGAGGCAGGCAGATTTCTGAGTTCGAGGCCAGCCTGGTCTACAGAGTGGGTTCCAGGATTGCCAGGGCTATACAGAGAAACCCTATCTCGAAAAGCAAAACAAACAAACAAAAACCGTAAGCAAGGCTAGGGTACAGGGGAACGGAGTGAGAGCCAGGGAGAACTTCTTGGAGAATATATTTGAGCTGTGACTGCAGAGAAAATGTGGAGGGTGCATGTTCAGAGGCAGCCTTATGGACACTGGGTCATAGTGCATTCAGAATGGCCATAGGTTTCTCCCTCAAACCACACTTCCTTTGTGTCAAGCAAGTCAAGCAAAGTCCACTGTCTTGGCCTTTCAGAGGCTTTTCCTGCATGTATAAAACACCACATTCAATCCCAGAATCAAAAGGTAGAAAAACTGGAGCTTCAATGTCATTTTTGGTTGCTTTGTTTTATTTATTTATTTATTTATTTATTTATTTATTTATTTATTTAGGTTTTTCAAGACAGGGTTTCTCTGTGTAGCCTTGGCTGTCCTGGAACTAACTGTGTAGACCAGACTGGCCTCGAACTCAGAAATTCGCCTGCCTCTGCCTCCCAAGTGCTAGGATTAAAGGTGTGCGCCACCATGCCCGGCTTGCTTTGTTCTTTCTAAAAGCAGACCTTTCATGGGTGTTTTATGTATTTTTGTTGTTTTGTTTTTGTCTTTTTCTAAATTAATTATTGCTAGTATAATTCATCTTTACGTAGAACTTCTCTTTCTGGCTATATTCCGAGATTTTTAGCCATTAGAAATAATTTTTACCATTCAGCTCTCCAAACCCTGAAAATGTGTCAAACCTGTGGGGAGAGCTAAGACACATTTCATGTTGCCAAAATAGGACTTGCCTTGGAGGTTTGAGATTAGGATAACTCTAGTGTTACACTGTCTTGCCCTGAGAATCTGAAAGGAATGGGGGGTGGAGGACATGTTGAGGTCCCCAGGTGTTCTAGGAGATGGGCACTTTTCTCTCCCTTTTTTCTTCCCAACTGTTCAGGGAGAGCTGAGCCACGTGGTAGCTAATGCCTCAAATCCCAGGCAACTTTTTGCTCAATAACTGTTTCCCAAATGGCTACTCAGGGGCCTTTCAGAATTCGTGAGAGCTGTCAGTTGTTATAGTAACCAGCCCCTGCTGTCGAGTTGGCCCTGAGATCCCAGTTGAAGCTCTTGGAACAGGCTAACTCACAGTCATTAGACAAAAGTGGGGAGGGAGTCACAGCTAAAGGTTGCCATTTAAACATGTTCCTTGATACTTGAAACACAGCACAGGTTGTGCTGGGGAAGTCCTGGCTGATACAGTTTTAAACTCATTGCTTAGGAAACAGAAAGCTGACTCCTTGGGCATTCTAGGCGGGGCAACCCATTTTCTTCCAGATTCTCAGAAGTCGCTGCCTTCTCTCCCAGGGTTACTTGTGCTTGGTCAGGTCACCCCTTGTTGTCAGGGATATTAGTTACTGATTTATGGCATTTGCTTCTCACGAAAGTGTTGTCAGTTTACGGGTGGGAGTCTCAAGAGCTTGTGATTGTGCGTGAGGAAAAACTGCGGAAGATAGCCGGCTCTGCTCCAAAATTCCCGAAAGAGTAAATCTGGCAGAATTCAGAACAGGGCTAAGGGTTGAGAAAAAGTCTAAATATTTTAGGAAGCTGCAAATTTCAAGTTTTTATGAAAATTTATAAAAACATTCCAACATACTCGTGATTTCTTCAGATTAGTGTTCGCAGCCACACAACATATCTGTGATGTTTGGGGGACAGTCATTGTAGTGACAGAGTAGTCTCAACAGAGGAAGACAGGAAGTTCTGAACTACAACAGTCCCTCCCCCTTTCATCCTTGTTGCCAATCAAGTTCTCCTTTCTCTAAAGGTGAGCTGCTATGATTAGCACTTGTGTGTAATAGTGTAATAGCACTAGTAATGAAAAAACAAAAAAGGAACTTAAGGCTTCTTTATGACAGGAGAACAGAAACATGAACACTAAAAAGCTAGAGGTACTGGTTCCCAGAAGGAAGCAGTTACTGAAAAGTGGTCCTACATTTCTGTGCAGGATTCAGCAGGGAGCCTTAAGAAAAAAAAAAGGTTATATATTAGGTGGTTTTTTTTTTTCCAGTTCTATGAACAAGACTTAGAATAAGATCATTTCACTGTGAAACCTTATACCTCAAGTAGCTTGGGTAATCAAATATAAGCAGCCACCCACAAGTGTCTGCATTTGTCAGAACATGCATCCTTCGTGTGGACAGGCACGTCTCAGGTGCTGAGGTATTTAGTGTTTAAGAGACTCTACAGAGAGCAATAACTTGCCAAGTGCTGGCCCTGGCTGTCTGAGGCACTTTCTATATAAACATGTTTATCCAGAAGTGACAAGAATGCATTTGGAAAAGACAAAACCGCTGATCTGGCCAATGCAGAGAAATTGGTGGCAGAAGGCATGTCATGTGACAGGCACTGGGCAGTGGAGACCCAGCAAGTTCTTCAGAGTTGTCTGCTTGCTGGGACAGTGTGCCTGCAGAGGTGAAGAGCAGCCCAACATTAGAAAAATGCCACCTTCTGATATATAAATCATTGCTTTGGGAAACAAGCCTACCTTGTGTCTCTTACCTCAGCACAGAGACCTCTCTAACACTAGCCATTTTTGCATATGTGTACCCTTTTGAAAACGCTGTATATGAAGTCCTGATAGCAGGGATATCTGGGTGGAGGGCATCGGTGTGCAACACTGGGGGGGCCAATTGAAATACTGTCTTCTACACATGTTCTCTTTTGTCTTTTGTCCATTTAGAGGGTGTAACAAAATAAAGTCCAAGGGCTTTCCCCGACGTTCCCGTGAAGTGCCTTCTTCTGGGGAGAGAGGAGAGAAGGGGAGCAGGTGAGGGCGGCCCAGCTTAATGGGGGAGTCTCAATGGCTGGGACTGGCTTGCGGAACTTTTGTCTTGTTGCTATGGGGATAGAAGTCTTCTAAGCAGAAAATGCTGATGTTCACCTGTTCCATGCCAGCTAGTAATATCTGCAAAGACCAGTTGAGCCTCCAGGTAGCTGCTGCCCACGGCAGAAGCTCCAGCGTGCTTGCTTTGCTTTTGTCTTGTGGGCTGGGCTGTATTTTTGCTTTTGTCTGTGGGCTGGGCTGTATTTTCTGCCTTTTTTGGTAACACTGTGAACACACTGTGTTTGCATATCTGGTGTATGCTGCATCCATTTTCTTTTAAAAAGTCAATTAAGATGTTGCATGTTTGTTTAGAGCTTTGTTTTTCAAATAAGCATAAATCTTATAAAAGAAAATAACTTAATTTATAATAGGGGTTAAAACCAAGAACAAGACAGAAAATGAACAAATGTGGCTATAACATGTGCATGAATTCTTAATATTCTGAAAAAGTCTAACCTGAAGAGTTTTATACGAAACAATTAGAAGTTGTGCATATAGTCCTAATTACTGCACTTGAACCTCTTGACAATATTTATATAAAACTTATCTCACATATAAACTGTTTAAAATTCACAATCTTTTAATACTAAATCATTAAGTAGGGTAGTTAATCAATTAATGTAAGTAGTTCCTTTTTACTTTCAGTAAACCAATGTATACAATTTCTATCTAACCTTTTCCGTGGAATGGCTTGTCTCTGTTGGTTGTGGACCTGATTACTGAGATGAAATTTTACTTATAGTCCCAGGAAACAGTTTTGATTCATGCGGAGGAATCTTGATAGGTTAATGAGGAAGGTCATGGCTGGCCCATCCTTACGCTGTACAGTTCTAGCCCAGTGCGTGGCTCACTGACTCTGGTGATAGCATTTATTCCTTTCTAGGATCTTTTTTTTTTTTTAAACCTGTTGAAGTTTTCAATTCCTAGTATACTTTCAAAACAGCTTTTCGAATATGGGACTAGAAACCTCTCTTTATTGCTTTAAACCTAACGCTCTTCTCTTAGAGGAGTCTATGAACATCCTGTGAACAGTTCTCATGTCTAGTCCAGGATGACATTTCTTTCTGTGGTACTTTAAAGGACCAGCATGACTCATGTATAACACTGAGGTAAATGCCGTCCATGGTTGGATACTCAGACACACTGTTCAGCCTGCTTATGTGCTTGGCCCTTAGTATGGGAGTGGACTTGCTACAGGCCCTGTGTACCTCACCCAGGAGATGCTTCATGTCTGAAGTTGGTTACAAGGAATCTGAGAACTTCTTTGCTTAAGACTGAGAGAAATAGATCAGGTCTACCTAGGTTGAGATCATCCTAAGGAAATGCAGGTATTTGTCGACTCTAAGTGTGAGTTACGCAGTATCAAATGCATTTTTTATAGTGTGGCTACAAACCTTGACTCAGAGACATGTGGATTGTCACATTAGCTCTACCACTTCCTGGCTCTTTGGCATGGGATCCCTTTAAGACTCAATTTGCTCATCTAGAAAATGGGTCTTTTGAGAAGTCTTCTTTATAGAATACCCGTTCTATAAAGATTAAATAAGACAGCATATATGGAATTCTTTGTTAACACTTGAGAAGAAGGAGACATGGAGACTCTGAGAAGGGAAGTGGCATGGTCAGACAGTCCTGGTGAAGTGAGGCCTCCACTGTAGGCACCTAGCTCTTCATCAGGTTCTTTTTCTCCCACTCTGTGCTATGCTCAGCAGTCTACAAGGAGGAGCTGAGCCCGACAGAGTCTCTGTCCACACGGGACTCAAGGCTTCCTGCTCTTCCCTATGGAGCTGCCCTGACTATGCGATTCCTCCAAAGCTTACAGATGCCCACTGCCCTGTGTATTCTGTATGCCTAACCCAGCTCCATCCTGGATGGTTTTCTGATGCACAGGCTGCCAGTTCTTCTAAGCTTCTATTGGAGGCTGGAATGCAGTAGGACAAACAGCCTCACCAGCCTCCATGTCTACCTTTGTCTCTTTCTTTCTCCTTTCCTCCCATGGCCTGAAAGAAGAGAAGCCTCCACAGATGCTGAGAGAGCAGCATCCCACACAGCTGCAGTAGCTGGGTATGCACCTGATGTAACCTCTGCCTTCTACCCCTGCTCTTTATGATCCTTTCCTTAGCTGTCCCTTTGTGGACACAAGAAAGGACCATGCCTCTGAGGGCTCCAAATCATGAAAGGTGTGAGCTAAGGACAAAACTATAAAAACCATACTCAAGTATTAAAAGTTTTCCAAAAAGTCCACTTAAATTGTGAATAAGTAGGATTTGACATCATTCATAATAATAAAGTTTAAAATCATATATAACCTGATAATTCTATCTACCCACCCTATTCCCCACCTTCTCACAAACATGTGCTCATTTTTCTAAATTTATACATTATTGGACAATTGTTATATATCTAAACAAATGGGGTATCTCTGTCTCCTTTTACATAGTGAAGAACTACCTATTTTACCCATGTGCTTGGCTTTGAGATAACATAGGTTTTCTCTAGGCATCTATAATTCCCTGTTGGTGGAGTGCTAAATAGATATGCCATGATTTATGTAAGCAATCCTCTAAGGCGATCAGTTTTGTGACAACGCAGTACTGTGCTGAATAGCCTTGTTAATGTGTCATTTTGCACATGGATAAATACAGCTGCAGGATAAATTCAGGAAACCGGCAGCAAGGCAGGGTTCATGGATGGTGCCCTCCTCTGCCTCTGATTTTGAGGTCTTTCCTTGGCGATGAGTATATGTATCTGCTTCCCACAGCCCTCTAGTGCTGGACACCATGGCTCACTGTTCATTCACCAGAGATGTAGGAATAGAGTCAGTGTGTTCCCATCTTATTATAAACTATTTCTTTAAAATAGTGGTTCTAAACCCTTCTAGTGCTGCAACCCTTCAATTCAGTCCTTAGTGTTATGGTGATCTCAATCATAAAATTAATCTCATTATTACTTCATACCTGTAATTTTGCTGCTGTTATAAATTTTAATATAAATATGATATGAAGGCCATCTGTTATGTGACTCTGTGAAAGGGTCATTCAACGCCCCCAAAGGAATCATAACCCATAAGTTGAGTGCCACTGCTTCAGACAGTCTCTCTATTCTGAGAGATTTGTTCCAAATTACTTGTGTAGGTACCTTAATTTTTCTTTTAATAGTCAATTCTTGATCATTGGAAATGTCACATGGATGACACTGGGGTGCCTTTTGGGAACCTCACCCCAAGTTTCACAAGTATTGCTACAATGGTATTTAGTAAAGAAAGCACATAGATCCTTCCGAGATCCTGAAGTATTAAGGCTATTATCAATATTACATCAAGCCAGACATGGTGCTGCATACCTTTGATCTTAGCACTAGGTGGGCAAAGGCAGGCAGATCTCTATGAGTTTGAGGCCATCCTAGTCTACAGAGTGAGATCCAGGACAGCCAGGGATATGTAGAGAGACTCTGTTTCAAACAAAACACAAAACAAAAGCATAAAAATATTACAACAAAATAGTCATTATGTTTAGGAAATAAGTAGGTTCTAGACAATTTTTAATGGTAATTCTGAGTGATATGTGTTTCCTCTCCTCCTTGAACTGATCTAGACTTGCCTCAAGTCATGGGGTTTCGATGAGTGGTGAGCACCTTATTCTAGGTGCTCAAACATTCCAGGGTAGGGTACAAAAGTGTGACAACTGTCTCAAAGACCCTGGTGTCAGACCTTTCCCAGGCCTCCATTGAATCCTGTTGATGAACTGTGAGGGTTTTATCTCCTTGGAACTAGCTGAAATATTGACGAGAGCACGTTTGGGCTACCAAATGTGACATAGGAAGTGACCTCTGCTGTCCACTTCCCTGGAAAGGCCCACACAGTGATGCCTATGGATCTGTTAGAATTTCTTGGCAAAAACAATGTTCATCAAGAAAGATTATCTCTGGGCTACTTCTATGTATGCAGTTTGCTTGTCTTCTCCCATTTAAAGGAAGTCACTACAGGCAACCTGACTCATCTAGTACCATGCTTACCATGGAAATCACACCTTTCTCTGTCACCTTAGCTATAGCAGGAGTGAATTAGGATATTGTTGCTACCTACGTGAAATCCCAAATATCAAATATCTCTTCTCATAATGTCTGCATTCCATCTCCTGTCCGTCCCATCTGTCCACCCTTCAGGCAATTTTGTTCTTTTTTCTCTCCCCTTCTTTCCCTCCCTCTCATACTCCATCCTCTGCTTGTCCAGAGTATGAAAGCCACATGCCCAGGAATCCCAGCAGTCCCGATGCAAAACATGCCACTTTATTATCCCCCAAAGCACACTCTCATTTGTCAGATTTTTGTGTCCCCTTTCATGACTTGGAAAATATGCCAACCAGAAGCATATTTTGATGTCTGAATCTTTCATTCTGGAAGAGCCCTTCCGGAGACCGCACTCTATAAACTTAGCTACATAAACCAGATCACTTAACAGGCAGTAAGGACAGCTTAGCAGTGAGTGAGTTGTTATGTATGAAAAAAATCTCAAGTTAGAATTGAATCGGGCCACCTTCCAAGTGGGACCTGGAGTAGCTTCAGGCAGATTCTCCTGAGGGAAAGCCCAGAGGTACCCACAGTCTTTCTCTTTTATTGTGTGTCACTTCCAGTTCTGGAAACATTTTGCCCTGATAAATCAATCGGAGACTTTTTAGCACAACTCTCAATCTCTTTCTTTGATGGCCTGTTAGTGTTTGCAGCTTTCCATTAATAAATGGCTCTGACTCAAAGTTCACTACAACATGCCCATTTACAAAAGTAAATATTAATGAGATGTCTGTTCTTGACAACATGAAAATAAATGAGATTATTAGTGGGTATGGCACTGTAAATTCAAATGAGGGCAGCCTATGAATCGTTTAAGATTGCTTAATTAATATTCAGTAGTAGCTGAGCCAACTGCCCACTATAGTCTGCAATTAGAATTTTGCCTCCACACTGCTAAGAAACTCCTTCACACTCTGGTGTGATTATAAAACCATTGTGCTTAATTTGAAGAGGATGACTTGATTTCTAGTTTCTGTATATCAACACTTGTTTAGTATGTAATTTTGAGTTTTTAATCTAAGTCTGAAAACCTTGTTAGGATTCCACTCCAACCCACAGCCCATCACCCACAGCACAAGTGTTATTATTACTGTTGTAATAATAAGCCTAAAACTGAGGATGGAAACAAGCTTGTCAAAAGGACGGACATGCTGAGACAAATGTCAGTCCATCTCAGAAGCCCCTGCCTGCCGTTGGAGAGCCCTTTTTATAGACAAGTGTCTCTTTAGACATTCCTAGACTTCGGTGTCAGCCCTTTGTTTCAGGGAAGTGTTGGTTGCCTGCACAAATCGTTGTCAGGCAAACAGAAAGAGACAGAAATAAGAAATATCATAAGCCCACACCAAAGGCTGTCTAACCAGGTACCTGGGAAGAAACAGCAGAATTGGAGCGGGTTGTGGAGAAGCTCAGGCCTCCTGGGGGGTTCTGCCTTACAACTGTCTATGTCAGATTCCTGGAAGGAAGTAGGCAAGGGTGTTAAAAATCTAGAGTTCTCCTGTTCATCTTTGTAGTTCACTCTGCATTGTTGGCAGAGCAGGGCTCTCTGACTGGATTATGCCATTGGAGCAGCTGTTTGTGTGCGTGTCATTAGTCATGAGGGCCAATTAAAACCAGCAGAGCCTGCCATGTGCTGGCACCATGTGTGCTTCAGTGGGAGCTCTAAGACTGAGAGCTGACAGCTGATGCAGGTCAGTGCCTGCTGCATCCCGATGACAGATAGCTTCTGCTGTCACAACAGTAGAGTGCTCCAGTCTTGACGAAATCTCTATTCTCAAAATAGGTCCTCAAAAATATTTGAAAGAATTGAGAGTTATTTTTAGAAATGTAGCTAAAGAACAGTGATTGATGACCCGAAGGCCTCAAGTGTCCTCTGGAGCTTTAAAGAGTTAGACCCACACATGCACGCTTATACAAAAAGCACAAAAACAAGACCCAGACATCCCATAGTCTGGAGCACAGCGGTGGGAGTTGGACTTGAGATGAGGGAACTGCTAAGCAGAATCCATACAGACTAGGAGAACTGCTAGAGAAGATACCCCCATGACACTCTTTTGGGTTTCAATGAAGCCATCCTTAGAAATCATTCTGAAATGTATAAGTTCATGTTAGCTTTTCAAAGAGGACAGCAATACAGAAGAATATAGGACAACTGTTCCCATCTGGCTACAGAGCTTCTTGAAAGCAATCATAGATTAGTCCATTGGCCAACCTTGGTCCAGCATCAGATGCGTTTGGAGACACATTTACCTTCAGGGTGTAGCTTTTAGTTGGAGATTGGCTTATTATGGCAGGATGCTTACTGTAGGAGAGACATACCAGAATCATGGCCAACTGAAGAAACAACACACGCATATCTCCCATTCCATCTCTCCTACCCACTGAGTTGAACTGAGAAAGCGTGTCATGCGCGGGGCTGACTCCTTTCTGCTCCCATCTGGACGTGTTCAGTCTGGTGCTTCATAGTACTTCACTAATGGAGTTGTATCATGGCAAGTCAGACTTGCTTGTCTGTGCTTTCCAGATTCGTCAAGTACTCAAACACTAGGAAATGAGAACACCAGAATACTGCACAGTACTTGATACTTAAGTACATACCCCAACTTCAGTTCCTTCACAGAAACTACAAGGGTTTTTTTTTTTTTTTTAATTAGCCATAGGAGGGAGAAACCGAGAAATGTCTTTTCATTGTTACTCAAGTATATGCTGTACAAAAGTTCTTTGCACACTTAACACCCTTGATGCCATAGTGACTATTTCCTATGCTATATGGGAAACTTACATATAACTTTTATGGACAAATGTATGGTATTACCCACCTTCCATTTAAGGTTGTTTCATTTTCAGTGGCTTCTTAGTGACAGCACCAGAGAGTCTCTGTAACTACTGTCCCTTTGTCACAAGAAGTTCTTAACTAGGAACACTGCAAACCAGCTCCTCCAGGAGAAGTTTTAGAATACATAAGGCTGTGGCCCATCTAGACCTCAGGTGGTTGTCACCAGGTATGGGCTTTGTCCTGCATGGCTTACTAAAGCCAAGGAGGTCTGGACATCTGTTAATACCAACATGTTGCTGTAAGGGTGGTAGAGCAGGCAGGTACAGAGAGTATAGGTAGTTTATATTTGAGAACCTCAAAACTTCAAAGAGAAGGTTGAGCACCCTGGGGGAAAGGAAGTAGGGAAAAAAAAGCATAAATTGTATTGTGTTGATGACCTAGATTATAATTTGTAACCAAAATTGTAAATACACTTCTTCATTATTCTAAACATGTTCTACTTTGTTTTCCATTTTTATAATAATACTCCTGTAAATATATTCACGGTAAAGCAATTTTGGAAAAGACTTTTCACTATCCTAGAAATCTGTTCATTCAAGGAGGTATGATTAGACTATGTTGGTTGAAAGAGAATTGAAACTACAAAGAAAACTGAAATTGTACACTCAGTGACGTACTTGAGAACACTCTGAGAAAGTCTGTCCTTGATCTCCTGGGCTCAAACTCAGAGGCAACCCTGCATCTAGGAACAAAGCCAATTGAGAAGTTTAGAGGAACTGACTTCCATTTCTCAAAAATCTCTGCTTTTGCTTTTTATTTTTCATATCTTGCTAAACATCAAGAAAAAAAAAACTTTTTCATGGGACTTTTCAGAAATGATAAATTAAAACACAATGCCATACAATATCCTTCTGCCTTATTGGAGAGTTAAAGCCAAAGTCTAGGATTTGCACACAAGAAAAGATCATCGCTCGTGGGGAATGAGTTGGCAGCCTGGCCCCAGATAGATGCTCAGTAAGTGTTCCTTAAAGCAGCGGCTCTAACACTGCAGTGAAAGTTAGGCAAACACTAGTAACGAGGATGTTATCTGTATTTCTTAGCAGGACTTATGTCTATGCTAAGGTTGTAGTTTGTGATTAATATATAAAACAGAGATGGAAAGGTAGCCCAATGGTAGAGCATTTACCATGTGGGAAGCTGTAGGGTCAGTTCCCAGTACCACCACATGTTTACACACACACACACACACACACACCACTCACCGGTCTACCTACCTATCTGAGGAGTTTTGGAGTGATTACAACAGTAGCCCTTGGTTGATGTTCTTGTTACCTTCTTGATGTTCTATGGACAATCTCTCACACAGCAGTCTAAGTGAGCTTGTTCAGAGAGCTAAGAGTGTGTCACAGCGTGAGCTAGAGTCCTTAGTTAGGCTTTGCCGGGCTCTTAGACTTCAACGAAAGCCAACAAAGGCCTCCTGGGTCTTATATTCAGGGGAAGGGGAGGGGGAGGGGGAGGGGGTTTGCGATCCTATCCAGCATTGCAGACCAGCACCTGCCAGGTTCACACTGTTTGTTCAAAGATACTTTGTAGCTGCTGTCTCTGCCTGGAATGCTCTTCCCACTGCCACTGTCCCTGACCTTCCCTTTCAGGTCTCAGTTCAAATGCCACACCGTTCCTTCTTGAACCTTCATCAGTTAATCACAACCCTGTGAAGCTGTAGTTGCTCAAAACTATTGTCATATTTGTGGTTCCCTTTCCTATGAGAACTTAAGTAGAAAGAAGAAGTTAACAATGATCAAAGAATACTAAGTAAACAAATGAGCAAAGTATGGAAGCCCCCCTTCCCCCCAAAGGTGATGGTGATTAGAGGAAGGAGGGGGATTTCAGGTGATTTTAACTGATCTTCCCTCTTGTTCATTTGTATTCACTCATATTTCTGCAAGGATCCTCTGTCCCAGTGCTTAGCAAGGTTCTAGAAATTGGTTTTGAGGATGCAGAACTGGTTTTGCCAGTTGCAGAGAACGTGTAATTTGCATGTGCGATGCTGCAGCTGGGTCCTGAATGAACATCTGCCATATACCTTAAAACTTCCATTTAAAGGGAGAAGGTTTCTCGATGTTCTGTACTGATTTGTTGACCCATGTCTCCGTGTGGGATAAAAGCATGTGTTATGCAGCAAGGCACAGATGCGCATAGCTTTATCTCGCAGGTTCCTGACCGCCACCCCCACCCCACTTGCCAGCTTTGTTCTGGCAATCACAGAGTTACTTTGCTCCAGGGAAAAATCCATTATAAACAGCAGTACATGAGATTTGCTTCAGTACACACTGTGTTTTTGTAAAGATAATATGCAGCTGTTACTTCTACATTAACAGCAAGACTGGCTAGACCGTGTGCCTGTTTTCTAGAAAATAATAGTCCAAACCATAGTTTGTTCATTTCTGTAGTTTGTTCGTTTCTGTAGTTTGCTCGTTTCTGAGTTGTCTGGCTTAGTTGTGTAACTTAGCCAGTGATGGGATCCCATGTGCCAACTGCTTCCTGTTCTAAAAGTTATAGGCATAGTAATTTGCAGTCTTAAAACACAAACATTTTTGGAGACTTGTCTCACACTGCTAGCCTAAGCTGATCTTGAACTTGGGATCCCAGTTTTAGAATGCTGGGATTACACATTTGCTGCTCTTCCCAGCCCAGAAGTTACGAGGTGGTTATTATTTTGGCTGTTGCTGATGCTGCTCATTTGTTCTTCTGTATTTTAAAGCTGAGTGGGCACACTGGATGGGGTTTGTGAGTAACTTTGAGGACTTGTTTAGGTTGCTAAGTAAACCGAAAAAATAGAATTCCAACAGCTATGACCCTGAACAAGCAAGGCTCACGTTCACTCGGAGTGTCCAGGACCCATGTTGCAACCTCAGCATTTCATCCCAGAAATCTGTGCACACAGGATTATGAGAGGGGAGAAGAAACAGACAAACAAATAAACAAAAGCCCAGAGGGAAAAAATTAACAGCTAATTTAAAAACAGAAAGAAGTTAGCATTTTAAAACTGGTAGTTGTATTTTTTTGGTGTGGCTTTGGCATCAGGTCATCAGGGCCAGAGCCCCATGGCATATGCATCTTCCCCAAGCTGTGTAAAGACCATTCAAGGCCAGTTATAAAGCCCCGTTTCTATCGCCTATGTCAGGCACTTACAGGAAGTGCTCACCTTTTCTTGGTGTTCTTCCAAGCCTCCCCTATAGTACATGTGAGCTTAGTCATTCATGTTCAGGAAGCCCCATGGCTTGGAAGGGCAGTGCAGAGTGTTCTCCGTGTGAGAACAGGGACAGTTTAAAGGCAAAGTCTACGTTCTGGGACCAGTGCTCATTTCTAACGGCATTGGTGAGAACAGGTCTACAGCATCCTGCTGCAGGAAAGCTTTGTGACACTGAGGTCTCCTTCTCACAGGGATCTTACTTGGCTTGTTAGTTATTGATCCCCCCACCCCACCCCCAACTTCCCCCACCTACTTTGGCTTTCTAAAAACACACCAGGATTTTTTTCCCCACTAGATGGGAAAAGACACCCTGAAAGTAAAGTTGACTTATCCCTAGTAATTGGAGTACAAACCCCAGAAAATGCAAAGCCACGGCGTGTAAATGTTGCTTGGCATGAAAACACATGAGTGGGACTCGGCCTGGTGACTGGGAGAACTAGGAGATGCCGTCTGCCCAGCTAAAAGACCCAGCAGTAGGGCCAGCTATTGTAAAGCCCCTCCGCCAGATGAACGGGGACCCTTCTCTGGTCACAATAGCCATTCACACTGAGCACTCTCATTAAATATTCAGTCTGTGCTTCCGGCAGCTCATTAAGGGCCTCAGCAAGCAGTGACGTGGATGCTGGAGAGCTGAGGGCTGGCCAGCATCTCAGGCAGAGGCTGCATGAACTACTCATAGCCTTTCTGTTCACTGCCTGTCCCATGATGACCACTGTGTGCTCCCTGCTTTGCTTGAAGTACAGGTAAAAACAAAGCTGAACCAAAGGCACGCAGAAAACACCTGCAGGCTTAGCTGTTGTCCGGAAAGGGCCTCTGATTTGGGCATGCTTTTCCTATTGAAGCCAAGCCCCCTTACCCCTTTAAAAGCTGTCTGAGGATTTGGGGCCTTAGCTACGCACAGACAATGTGGTGCTATTGTACAGTTGGGCTGTTTGATGATTATATTGGAAGGGATTCAAGGTGTGGTTTTGAACTTGGTACTTGGGGGCTGTTAGTCAGAAGGTCAGACAGTTCCTCTGTAATGATCCAGCTGTAGAGATATTGGGTAGATGCCTCCTGTCCTGTGCGGGAGTTTACTTTGTGCCAAATTCTCACCTATTTGAGTAGTTTGGAGCTCTGGGGTTGGAGTTGGCTGTAATAAGAGATGGCTATTCAGACATTTGGGGTTGCTCCAGTGTGCTAAACGCTGGGCTTGCATTTGTTCTAGTTTTCCTTGGGTTTGCCATCAGTGCTGTGTGATGTTTCAAGCTGGGAAAAACTGTTAAAGAAGGATCTTGAAATGATAAACTTAGACAAAGTGTACTCCTTTCTGTGCTCACTGTTGGCATCTTTTTCTTCTCCACACAGAAAATGTTTTCAGACCGCTCACTTCTATGTGGAAGACAGCAATTCACCTCGGGTGGTCCCCAACGAAAGCGTTCCTATTATCCCCATCCCGGGTAAGTGAGGCACCAGGGGACCCCCACGGTTGCTTTCTCTTTTGTTTTATGTGATGCCTGTGACAAAATATTACTGTCATGGCTGTGTGAAGCTCGCCTGGTCTGTGATATACCAAGATATTCAGTCTAAGAGTAAGGTAATAAA
Source organism: Mus minutoides (assembly GCA_902729485.2). NCBI lineage: Eukaryota > Metazoa > Chordata > Mammalia > Rodentia > Muridae > Mus > Mus minutoides. Next base: position 1,091,334 of record LR749933.1, on the reverse strand, counting down.
AATGTTTGTCCCTTTGCCCATCTACAAAGTAAAATCCTTGTTGAAGAAGCAAAAACCTCTGGGTTAGTGTAGGACAGTGTCGCCATTAGGAGAGAGAGCCACAGCGGTGGGGTAGAGAATTCTAACAATTTTAAACCACAATTTGTGAACATATTTTCAAAGGTGACTTTTCCTGCAAGAGTCAGTACTCAGTTCTTCTTTTGGAGTAGTGGACACTTTGGTGAAGATATTTGTGCGAGAGTCCAGGAGTGGTTACCACACTGCTGTGCTGCAGCACAAGCCTAGAAGAATTACAGTGTGTGCGCGGATTGGCAGGGCAGATTGTCCTTAGTGCAAGCAAATGCTGCAGACACTTGGCAGCTCGGAAGGGGACTGGTGGTCCTAAGTAGGATGTGTGACTTCAAGATCTTAAACACCCACTATTTGTGTTAGCATCCTTTTCCTGTTGTCAGATATGAACTCTGTTCTGCTGAGTTTTGTTATCTCTCTCTCTCTCTCTCTCTCTCTCTCTCTCTCTCTCTGTGTGTGTGTGTGTGTGTGTGTAAGTATAAATACAGATGCTGATATCTTATGCAGAAACTACTTTTAATAGTGTATCCCTCTGTGTCTGCAGCTCTAATAATCTGATGGAGCACTTACCAGCTAACCTATTTTACTTTCCTGACATTATTTTAACTTGAATGGGAACTGTTTTAAAGGCAAACTGAGTGTGGTGACCCTAAGTCTATATCATCATACATGGCCACTGCGCTGATTTTTGTTAAACCCTAAAGCATTAATAGAATCAGTAAGCTGAGCCAACTTTCAGAGAAAATTATTTTTTTTAACCTTTTTATTATATCCTTTGAAGATAGGAATTTATAGAAAGTTTTAAATTTCTATTTATCAGTTTTACTAATGCTAACTGGAATGCAGGAACTTGAGATCTTCGGTGTGTTCTTCTGGTGTGATATAGGTCTTTTATAAGGTCTCTAAAGAGTTAAGACACTCTTGCAACTCCATTGTCACCCCCACCCCACCCCACCCCATATCACCTGACATATAAATTGAAGATGGATGATGTCAGCATGCTAGGACTCCAGCTACAAGAGCATTTCCCACATTACTACAGCAAATGCCGTGTGTAGGGGGGGCAGTGGTGGGGGCCAAGTTAAAGTGTGAAAGCCCCAGCAGTATGGAAAGGAGTTGACTCCAATTTTTCACTGTTGGGTTTTCAAAATCAAATGTCCCATGGTTTCTAGTTTCTTGTTCTGATGGGAGTATAAAGCCTGGTGGAATGTGGCAACCCAGCAGCCAGACGCTGTGTAGACTTTATATCTTCTAAAATATTAATGTAGAGACAGAGTTCTGCCTTTCAGATCTATTAAGTTTTTGAAACAAGATTTGAAACAAGCCTGCTAGAACCATGTTATTATTAATAACAATACATATTGCACTTTTAAAAGTCCCAGCTACTAGATATGCTAGAACATTCGTGGAAGCTCACCAATCAAGATCCAGAGGAAGAGGCCCGTGAGCTTAAGGCTAGCCCATACTATGCAGCAAGGCATGCCCTCCCAAAGCTCCACAGCAAGACTGACTGGGGACATGTTACTCTTGGGTAGAATGCTTACTTGCATTCCTGAAACCTATGGTTGAGTCTCAGTACCTCACAATGTTGATAATGAGGTCTCTTTGTATGTATGTATGCATGTATGTATATATGTATGTATGTATTATGTATGTTTGCATATATATGTATATACATATATATGTATATGTGTGTGTGAATGTTTGTATGAATGTGTGTATATATGTATGTACATATGTATATATGTGAATATGCATGCATGTATGTATGCATATGTATGTATCTAAGATGCCAGGGATCTCCTAGGCAAACATTCTGCCAATGAACTGTACTCCTTGCCAGATGCTGTCCTTTTGAAACAACAAATGTGAATAAAATTTTCATTAGTTATTAATGAAGCATTAGCAATGTATATATTATATCAAGAGTGTATTTACTATCGTTTTATCTTTGTTTTAGACTTCTTTTGTAGATAACACTTTTTAAAATTAAAAGTTAGTTCTTAAAACCTGCTAAAAGAAAACACTAGAAGATAGATAGATCTGTGTAACATGTCAAAACCAAATTCCTTAAAAATACTTTCTCCAGAAATTAGAAAAACCTAAGAAAATGTGGGGGCTGTCCGAAGCCTAGGAATCCAGCAATGAATCACACCTTCCCAGAACTTAAAATACAGTCTAATAATTTGAAGGTCACCAGCTTCAGCTGGGCGCCAGCATATAAAAGGATTTATTATACATGGTGTTTAAAACCTTGGAATTAAATCAACCTTGTTGGCATATTTTATTTATACAAAGATTATCTCCAAAGGAGATCCATTGGCTTTTTGACTATAATGAACCCCTCTCTCCATTGACTTCATTGTGTCAAAAGATTTCTTTTATGTCAGGAAATAAAATGCTCTCATCTCCAGACACTCCCTACATCCCAAGTTTGATTGAGACAAAACTCTTACTTATTGTGCTCTAACTTGGGAACTACAATCTTGATAGCATTCTTTTCTTTTGTGTTTATTTTATCTTCCTAAGTTGACATGGACTAAACCTGGAGGCCTGAAATTGGTCTCTGGGAGGCTAGACAGGCAGTAAGGAGGGAACTAGACTCTTGGGATTGAGATCTATCCACTAGAGATGTACTTATCAGTACCAGGTCCTGTCTCACAGGGGTACTGGGGAAGCATTTGAGCAGCAGCGATGGAAGTGGAGCCCTGTACTAGAGTTGTGTATGTTCTCCCTGCCCATAGGCGGAATCAAGTGGAATTTGGGGTAAGGTTTAGAAATTTGCTGAGGGTTAAGTGAACCTTACCAAAGATTTTTGTTTTTAAAGAGTGAGTATCTTTTTTTTTTTTTTTTTTTTTTTTTTTTAAGACAAGGTTTTTCTGTGTAGCCCTGGCTGTCCTGGAACTCACTCTGTAGACCAGGCTGGCCTCGAACTCAGAAATCTGCCTGCCTCTGCCTCCCAAGTACTGAGATCAAGGGTATGCGCCACCACTGCCCAGCAACATCTGAAATCTTTTTTTTGGGGGGGGAGGGGGGGGACAGGGTTTCTCTGTATAGCCCTGGCTGTCCTGGAACTCACTTTGTAGACCAGGCTGGTCTCGAACTCAGAAATCCGCCTGCCTCTGCCTCCTGAGTGCTGGGATTAAAGGCGTGCGCCACTACACCCAGCTAACATCTGAAATCTTAATGCTATTTATTTACATACATGCCGGACCACTTCCCAAGTCAGCGAGGGGGATATTTTCTTGAATAGATCTTTAACCAGCTAGCACTTGGCATCAGCAAGGTGACCAGTGATCCAATGTAAGCTTTTCAGGCAATGAAGTAGGCATATCATTTTGATTCTTTTGTTGTGAGAAAAATCTGTTCAAATGTCAGGTCTGTACTAAGAAGGAACCTGGCTTTGGAAATAGCCTGGTTCCAGCAGAGTGTTGATGGACACTAGGCAAGTGCCTTCATTTCTCTACATCATGTGATTTCTCCCCTGGGTTATATGGTACAGAGAGAGCAAGTAATACCTAATGACAACTCACAGTTACTCAAGTTCTCACTTGATATTTCTGATAGCACTCAGTGAGTAGGAGAAGGGAATCCCAGAGAGGCAGCCATAGCCCAGGCAACATGGCTCTGGCTTTGCTGCACATGCTGTTGAGCATACATGCCTGATCGATAGAAGCTGTTGATTCAACAGGGTTGATGAAAAGAACATGATTCTCCTGATGGCTGGGTAAGGTGCTGCAGTTGGGACTAGCCTTTGCTATTGAATTTTTTTCTTCTCTGGTGTCAAACCACAGATGACAGTAAGAAAGTTAACTTTTTCTCTTTTTATCAGATTTTCCTTAAGAGAGACATTAAATCTAGTATGGATAGAGTAAGTTGGAGAAGCCTAAGGTATTGGTAATTTACTGCTTATCATTTTAAAGATGCAAGGACTTACTGTGGATCTGTGAAGGGGATTTTCTTTATGACCAGATGCATTGGTCCTTACTCCTAGCAATGGATTGTGAGCTTCCCATTATCTGAGCTTTGATGCCTTCTTCTGGTCAAAAGTTGCTTTATTCCCTTCATCCTCTACTGCCCTGCTCTTGGCACCTACAAGGAGGTTTTCTTGTGGATTAGTCCATATGAAAGGACTGCCATTTGCATGGTGTAATTCTCATCACAAAAAGCTAAACCTTTGGAGCTAAGAATGAACCATCATATTTGATAACAGAAGTTCATACTTTGTAATGTGATTCTCAGCTGATTATATCAAACATTTTTTTTTAATAATCAATGGCTTTAGTGATAACACGAGGTCATGAAGTGGCCTCCTTTTCACCTAACAGATCTTTTATAGCAGAAAATTCTGCAAATGAGAATCCTGGCACAGAGTGACCATTATTTATCAGTGTAACCGAGGTATTCTGCTCAATGCCATGTTCTTCCTTTAACCTCTTCTAACTTTAAGAATGAAGACAGTACATAGCAACCCAGGCTCTGACTTGGCCAAAGCTCAGCTCAGCCATTCACTTTAGATTAGTGGCCTCAAGTGTCCTTATGTGTATCACAAAGATATTTTGGTTCCCTACACCTGGATCTTGTAAAGCAGACTGCATTCAAAGTGTTGTCATAGACTTTGGCAACCAGGACAGGCTTACTGATGTCCCTCTTCGAATTATACCAACTCCATCTTTATACTGTTTCCCTGTCTATCCCAGTAATTGACTTTTAAGTCTGGAGTTTACACAGAATATACCTTCAGGTCTAGCCTACCCCTTTTCTTCATGCTTCTGCAACTACTACATCCATCAGTGGTTTTCTGATCACATCCAACATGTACATGGCAAAAGCCATGTTCAATATGCAGATTACATCCTGGTTTTTCCCCCTCACTTTGTTATGTGGATTTGAGTTCTGACATAAATGTTGCCCATGAACAGGGATCATCTTCATAATATCTGGCTGATCCCAGGTGCCTGGTCATTGATATATATTGCTATTACCCACTGCGGGCTTTCCCTGAGTTGGAACACACTCTGATGGATCAACACCCAACTTTCTGTGCCATACCCAACTGTGATGGCTAATCTTGGTTGTCAACTTGGCACACCCTGAAAAGGGAATTGCCTTCACTTGATTAGCCTGTGGGCACATCTGTGAAGCATTTTCTTGATTGTCATTGATGTAAGAGGCCTCAGCCATTGTAGATGACACCATCCACTAGGCACGTGGGCCTGGACAGTATAAGGAAACCTGGAGCAAGCTAGTAAGTAGTGCTTCTTTCTGCTTTCTGCTCTGGGTTCCCTCTTGAGCTCCTGCTTTGGCTTCCTGTCTTTCCTATCCAAGATGTCTTTAGCCAGAGTGTGTCATCACAGCAATGGGAAACCAAACCAGAACACCATCCATCTTTCAGTTCATCTTCAGGAAATAGTTTTCTTGTAAGAGGAGGAGGCATGTATTACCTATACCAGGGCACATTTTGATACATAGTGGGTATATGCAAAGCAATGGTCATTAATTAGTTCTGCTATGATCCGTATTCGAACTTGTTTAGGAAGAAATAACATCTTGTAGATGGATATTTTCCTACACCAAGAGGGATCTTTCCAGGTCAAAACTGAGCAGACCAGGCTTGTAGTACTGTTCAAAATCGTTGCGAAAACTTACTAGAAAAATTATCCAAGAAATAGTTGACCAGAGCTTCTCGTTAATTGCTGTGTTATATTTATCTTATGACAGAAAAAATATATGACCCCTGTACTGTTTATCTTGAGTGAAGGACAAGTTATGTGTTATCTGAGCAGTTGGCAGTAGTCTATATAACATGCCTCTGTGTGCACATCTGCCCATGTAGTGCTCGAATGATGGTTTTGATGGTACCCAGGGAACCAGAGTGTATGGATTGGGTATGGCTTAGTTTCCTTGGATAAAAATGCAAAATGAAAGATATAGTGCATCATATGTTTCCATGGTGACCATACTGAGTGCTACTGAGGTTTTACTGCATATCATCATGGGTTAACAAGCCGTTTGATTTTTGCAGTTAACTCACACTCTAGAAGAAAAGGAGTTTGCTTTGAACTTGAAAGCATTTCTTTTCAGGACTTGCCATGGGCTGTGTCCTTCAAATGCGATGATTTTTTACCTTCACATTTTGATGTCTTGAAAACCTTCTCTGTTACCCATAAAATATCTGAATGTAACAAACAGGTTTTTTTTTCCATTTTGAATCAAGCTCCATGTCCTTCATCCCAGTGTCATAAATTTCTGGGACTTGGAAATTCCAAACAGTGACCATAGAATAAAATATTGGTGTCACCCAATAATTAACTGTGCTACTCTGCCCTTGAGAACTGTTATAAAGTCCAAGGATGTGTTTACCCTTGGACACTTGGGTTTTTGAGATCTCCCCAACTTTGTGCAGATCAATCCTTTTTTCAGTCAGCCTGAGGACCCTTCATTGCCATATGACTCTTGTTATAAAATTCACTTACTTCTAAACATCTTAAGTGATCAGATAATTTTGGAAACTTTTCTTGAATAGCATTCTGCTAAATATTCTGGGCAAACATTTTGGCTCTCCATAGTTTGCTAATGCTGGTTAGATCGTGGAAGCTATAGATGTCTTGGGCGTACAGAGTGATTGCATATTCATGAACATATTCAATCCTGAAATATTTGTAAATAACTTGGCAATTTTTTCATAAAGTTTACTATTAAAGCAATTAGGGCTTTAATTGTTCACACGGAGAGAGAAGCTGTGTTTGCAGAGTACCAGCAATTCTGTTTAAATAATGTTTCCATGCTGAGTGACTTAGATTATGGACATATAAATCACCTTTCTTAAACAAAGTATAAGAGTTGCTATTTTCCACTGAAGAATGATTCAAGTTTGAAAATGTCAATAGATGCAAAAAGCCACCCTAGAGCATTGCTCTCTCAAAAGGAAGTGGAGAAAGAATGACAGAGTCAATGTTAACTGTCACCAGATGAAGAGAAATCAGATTGTCAGGCCTGCATCTATAAAATTCTTGCCAAAGTAGGACCTCGTTTACACATACAGATCTTCATACCCTTTGCTAAGAAAAGCATCTGCGGCAGTTTAGATGTTTGTGCGTTTGCCAAAGATCTTTCACTCTGAATAAAGTAAATGTCATGTCTGTTGTTTATCTCAAATTCAGCCGAGTATTTTTTAAAGGAAATATTTGTGGGGGAGGGCTGAGGGAGGAGGAGTTCCGAGTGGCAGTGAGGGGTGGGTGTGGCCATTTAGCAAAAACAGTCAGGGATCCGACTGGCTTTCTGTAAATAAACCTAAAACATGCATTAGGTTCCTTTCAAAGTGACGAAATGAACTGGGGTGTGTGGGGGTATTCTAGAATCTACATCTAGGTTGTCATTACCCCCCTCCCCAAATCCAGTCAATTCTATCAAATTGATTATTTGGCAACATATAGACACAGCTGCCTTGAATTAAATTTCTGAACACTTAAAGATAGATGGTTTTGTACAGCTGTTACAAGGGCATCTATCCGAGTGAAAAAGATAATGTAGACTTCAGAGACTGAGTAAACCTAGGTGCTGTGTGTTCAAACCCCAGCCACTGAGTAATAATTGAAAATTTTAAAGCACAGGAATTAGCAAAGCTTCCCGGCAAGTGAGTAGTACCCTTGGTAAGACAAGGGTTTTAGCTAAAGTATGACATGTTCCCTTAACTATGTACATTGTGTTCAAAATAAGAGGTATGTGTATGGTTTTTGAAATGCCTTATTCAGCCTGCTGATAAGCAATTCGACATCTTAACTAGACCTCGGTGTGAAATGAAGTCTAAGGCCTTTCCTCAGAAACTTATTTCACTTGATACAATTTTGTCATTTTTCAGCAGATATTTAAGTCAGATTTGCTTTCTAAACACCATTTGTTTTATGAGTGTATTCTGTGTGACCCTGAGTATTATTTCATTTCTCCAGATGACATGGAAGCCATTCCTGTCAAACAGTTTGGTAAACACATCGGTGAGCTCTATTCCAATAGCCAGCATGGGTTCTCGGAAGATTTTGAGGTATGTCTCAAAACTGAAAGCTAATTTCTAGAAAGTTTATTTTTATCTCATAAGAGTTTTTGAAAGTGTGAACTGCATTTATTCTAAGCCTCTCAGGACAATAACTCTGCCAACTGGAGATGTCTTTCTCTTTTTACTGATGTTCTTATAAACATTTCCCCCAAGAAGATGCAGAGAGGGAGTTGGCTTCGAGTGTCCTGCATGTGCACGTCTATGGAGGACCGGGCGTACTGGTGTAGGGGAGGACGGTCAGTGAAGAAGGTTCTCTGCATCTTAACTCTAAGGAGGAACACAGTCACACTGCCAAGCTCCCTGATTCCATGTCATTTCTGGGATGTACATGGTATCATAGACAGGAGGTTTGGCATCAGAGAAAGTGCCGGCTCTGCCAGAAGTGAGCTTCGTAAGTTCTTGGGCCAATTACTTCATCTCTGATCTCCAGTTTCCTCATCCTTAAAAATGGTGCTAATGTCACCCACATTATAAAGTTGTTAGGTTAAAAAATAAACATCTAGAAAGTGCTGGATTAATTATTAATTGACTGTTGTTGTTTTTGTGAGTATTAATCCTTGGAGAGGCGATGTGGGTTAACACAGCCTTCTGATTTTAAGAGCTGGTGTGTAGGAAACAAGGTAGAGAGATGGCGGGTCCCTCGCTGCCAGCTCTGGGTCCCGTGCCAGTTCAGCAGTGACAGGGTGTCAATGAGGAGCTATTAAACAGACTGCCCTTTTCGTCACTGAAGCGCATCCCTGGCAGCAGGGCCCGTGTGGAGCAGGGCAGGCTTTTATGGCAGCTCAGCTGTCTTCTAGCTGTAGGGGTGAGTGGGTTTCTCTTTCCATTTCTACAGTGTAACGGAAATGATGGTAAAGATCCTTTCTCACCCCACCTCTTCTCGCACAATTAGATATGGGGCTCAAATAAAGGAATGGGAAGTCATCACGTGGGGACCATGAAGGATACATACAGCTCTGAGGTGCAATTATCTTGCATGAACAATGAGAAAAATAGGACCAGAGCCCCTGTCTCTATGCAAATTTGGAATCTCCAAGGGCCATCAGAAAGGCAATTATTTTGACATCCCAGGTTAAATTAAGTTTTTCTCTGAGGTTCTTTGTTGTTAGTTTTGTGCTGGTTTTTTTTGTTGTTGTTGTTTTGTTGGTTGGTTTGGCTTGGCTCTAGGTTTTTATTGGGAACAGTGATAGCAACGGTGGTAGGGAGAAAGAACTTGGCTTTTGTGGCATGAATGAATGTTTGTCAAGTATCTAATGCTGCTATTGGATGCTGACCTCAAAAGGTGCCTGTTCTATGACAAAGAACATGGCTTAAGTCAAACACTTTGTATTCATGAGGACAGCAAATGTGTGTGCTGTTAGAGTGATTTAGTTCAATTGGCTGTTGGCTGGATGACTGAGCAACAGTATTGAGGCATTTAACAATGTTGATGGTATTCAGGACAAACATTTATCCTCCAGAGAACAGAATTTGATCAGGATGATCAAATGCAACTCCGGTTTCTCAATTATTTATGATTCGAGACCCCAGTGCTATTCATCACAGCTGGTTTTGACACCATTTAATTATTCAAAATAATCAGCTACACCTCTGTATACTTGATCTGATTTAAAGATGGGCTTTGCTGTATCAAAATCATGCCTGGGAACAAATCCTGGGCATTTATTTGTGCCCTGTTTCTATCCTAGAAACACTAATACGCTGGGTTAAGGGTTTAATCACCTAGCACCAGTACTGTGAGCTGGGAAGCTAAGCAGACACAGCCATGATACTTCCATTAGCACCCCCTGACTCCACCTGGGGAAGCTGAAAGCTGAGTTACTTCAATCAGAAGACTTCTTCTGGAAAAACTAGTAAGGCCGTGACAGAGTAGAGAATCATGGGGCCGATATACCGTGACCTTTAAAATTTACCAAAGCTTTGAAGGATTTGTAAACAAAAGTATTTTCTATTTTAGTGACCTTGCTAAAAGGGAAAGGTGGAAACAAGCCATGTGAGAGAATAAGGCTATTTTATAAACAGAGGTAGTAACTGACGGTATAAGGGCCAAAAAAAAGGTTTTGTGTACTAGGAAGAATAAATAATTAAAATGAACCCATTATTATGGTCAGAGACTATAAGCTCATCACAGATTTCCACCCACTGTGAGGACAACCACAGCCACTGCCTGCTTAGCACGGTGGATTATGTCACTCATTTCTTAGATGTCATTTCTCAATGACCTCACTATAAAGTTGAAAAAACTTTATCTATACGAAAAGCAAGATATTAGGTGGCCAGGTTTTGAAATGGCAGCAGCAGGGGCCAGGTTTTGAAATGGCATTGCTGTCAAACTCCACTTGGTGAACCCCAGTAGCTTCCAGACTCATGAATGTCGTGACCTGTAATGAGCTAGAGGCAAGAAAAAGAAACAAGGATGTCCTTGACTGCCATGTATTTGTGCCTTGGCAAAAGATAAAATAAGACAGAAGTGTTTGGGGGCCTCCCCTGCATGTGTAGATAAGGAGTACATGATCTTTCTGTTTGTTACACAACCTTTTTAGTCCCAAATGTGGCTTAGAGAAAGCCTACTCAGCATCTAAACAGAAGCCTCCAGTTAGCAAATCACTGATCTTTGTGAGGATACCCCCTCACGCTCCGAGTTAGTGAGGCGAGGCAAAGTAAGTGATTATCAACTAGTCCTTGTCTGTGTGCAAGGTACAGTGATGGATTAGAACAGTTCCATTTGGTGATGCTGCTGCGAGGAGACCAGAGAGAAATGAAAAGGAAAAGGTCTAAGACGATTCCACTCTGGCACTTCTGAGCCTCTCCAGTTCCGTCTAGAGAGGCCCTGTGAGCGTTGACTGGCTATTTCATTACCGGTTCTCCTTGCCTCCACTGGGTTTTGAATCTTGGATTTAAAAAAAAAAATGGAGTAACTGTCATATTTTAAGGATGCTATTGCTGGCAGGGGGCAGTGGTTGGAAACAGCCCACGTGAATAATTTTGAGTCTCTGACTAGAGGTGAAGGTGCAAATCAGGGTTTCATCTTTGCCAGATAAATTGTGAGCAGTCTCCAAAGATGGGGGCATTACACCTCTCAAAGATTCTCTAGCCTGTGAAAATCATAGTGTGTCTTGTTCACTGGGTTTCCTGGAGAGTGGCTTTCCCAGAGTGGCTTGATTTTCTTTTTGTTTTGTTTTGTTTTGTTTTGTTTTAATATCAGAAACCTCTTTCCCGGCCCCTACAATCACAAAGCAGAAGGCTTCTTAAAGTACAGTGCTGGCTAATGCACAGGGGTTAGAGGGATCAGAAGTTTAAAGGCTGGACATGGAGATGAGGCCAGAGGCCCACAGCCCTTGCCACAATCCTTTGGGGATGAACTCTGCTCCAATTAACTGCTGAGCTAAATGTGGACCGGTTGTTCATCTTAAATTGAGAACACCAAGCTTGCCCACCTGAGCCCATGCGCTGAGGGACTAGTGGCCTCATTGTTTTGTGTCACCAATGGAGACTTTAGTGACTGCTGCTGCTGTGGAACAGGGAAGTCCCTGGAAAGCTATGTCATACTGCACAAAGACTGAGGGGTGGCAGGAACCGACCCTGGAGGAGCGTCTGAGCATATGGCACACTGTGTATCGGTCTTGAATGTTAAGGAAACGTGTGTGAGTTTGGTGAGTTTGGTTTGGTTTCTCAAGACAGGGTTTTTCGTTTTTGTTTTTGTTTTTGTTTTTGTTTTCTGTGTAGCCCTGGCTTTCCTGGAATTCACTGTGCAGACCAGGCTGGCCTCAAACTCAGAGATCCACCAACCTCTGCCTCCCTAGTGCTGGGATTAAAGGTGTGTGTCACCACCATCACCTGGATAAGAAATGTGCTTTCAATCCTTATCAAGAAAAGTAACTGTTTAAGTAAAGCCTTTTATAAAAGGGGTTGGGCAATTTTATTAAACTTTATGACCCTGTGCCTGAAAAGAATTTTATTGTACAGGCCAACTGTGGGATGGTAGGAAAGGGCTGTGAGCAAAGACCATGCGTTTGGAGAGTGGGGGTGGTAAAGGCCCACCGGGAAACGTGTTGCCTTTCTGAAGAGCACAGGTTTAAGGCTGAGATGAGAACAGGGGCTGGTAGAAGATAAGAGCCTGAAAGGGTGGCAAAGGAATTCTACAGGTTCCCGCATTGAAAGAAAGTCAGATTTAATGGCCAAGGACAAGATGGTGATGGCACAGCTTAGCAAACCTCTGTCGAGGACCAGCTTTCTGTTGGATTGTAACAGCTCTGGACTAGTCATGACCTAATAATGCGTTGCACTGTCTGTAGGTCAGTCCCCTTAACACACCAGGTTCAAAGGATTTTCTTCCGGAGTTCTTTGTTAGGTTATCTGAAGGGATATGTAGGTAGTATTTCTTTGGATGGTATCACAGAAGGGCAGGCTGGCGGGTCTTCCCATGCCCTCTAGATGGCCTCTTCCCCAACAACTTCAAGGAGGAGATTCAACCCAGTAAATCTCCCGAGAATTCAGCCAGTAGCAAATGATAGTATTTTCATGTCTTATTATTAACTTTAGTTTTAACTTTCAAGCCAACTGTTTTCTCTTGTGCTCCCCCCCCCCATGGATGTATATCTGTTAATATTCAGAATATCCACTTTTAGAATTCTAGATTTGTTACATAGACAAAGACAAACAAGCTTAATCTTAAAATCCTCATCAATGTGCTAACTAAATAGGTAAATGTCCTGTGCACATACCATTGGCCAGGATCTCTTTAAAAGGATGGAGCACCTATTAAAATCACACTAACTTTGAAATGCCAGTTCTGGTAGAGAGGATCACATGATATTATCAGCATCTAAATCAGCCAGGCCACACTGCAAGGACTCACAGGTGGCATTATTATCCATAAAACAAAATCAGAAGGCCTTAGCCAAACCCATGGGATCTAATAAAAGCAGACCTAGGATTACTTATGATTCTTTATGTCATTCACATAATTGTAAATGTGCAGTAGAGACAACACCTCAGACCAGACAAAAAAGATTTGATTGGCTGTCTCAAATGTGCTTTATAAATGCAGCCTTAGTCAATTGCAGTCTGTTGTAACAGAGGCCCAGCTCTGTCCATGGCTAGGGTAGTCACAGCCATAGAACAGGGGAGAGAAGAAAAATCAATAGACTGTGAATCTCAAACTAAACAACTCAAGGCTAAGATCTCAGTATGAAATATCTGACCCTCTCAGCTTTAAAGGGTACCTGCCAAAAAGGATGGCTTTTGCCCAGCAGCAACAGGGTGTTGACTTGTCTCTGAGGTTTGTGTACACAGTGAATTGATGCTATTCAGGATGCAAACCCATTTGTGAAATGTTTTGCCTTAAACCGCCCTCAAGCTTTTAAAGCAATTCCAAAAAGCAAGTCCCAGTATTCCCAAGTATAATTAGCGTTGCTGTGTTTTGGCCAGTGTGGAGATAGTACACTTGTGATCTTGGACACATACTTTTATTCATTTTTAGAAAAAAGAGCCAAAGGCAGCCCCGTGGCCCTTTAAAACACTGTTTATAAAACTGAGTCATAAACTAGAATAGAACAGAAGGTAGCAGAATTTATCCCACTTAGTAGTGGTAGGAAACAGGTCAGAATCAGTAAACACTTACTCCCGAAGAGATGGATCATGCTGCTGCCTATGGAGTCTTTTCTTCAGGGACAGCTGGGAAGATGTACAGTTATGAAAAACTGAATATAGGTTTCTCAGCATTGGAGACTCAATAATATGGCTCCCTTGAAAAGATCACAACCCTTTATTCCTTGTTACTTTAGCTCAGAGATGCTCTTCGTGGACAAGGGGCTCCTCCCTAGGAAGTACGTTGTGGTTCTCTAAGATGTTAGCTGCATATGCTGTTAACTACATAGATGCTATATGGAGCTGCTTTGTGGAACTAAATCGGCTGCCATGTATAAACCATTCTCCTGGTGAGCTCGTGACGTTGTTCCTGGTCTTAGCAACAGCTATGCACTGCTAATGACTTCCTGATTAGTTAGCTCTGTATCTCTTTGTGTTGGACGCATTCAGGGCACAAGAATTACCTTTTCAGCCACTTCATATTGAGACAATGGATGTTTATATCTGGATCTAAGGTAGTAGAGCAGTCTTGCTCCTGACACCACTGTTTCTAATGAAAGTTCAGTTGACTAAAACTAGAGTTCACAAACAGTTAATCAAGGCCAACTGAATCTGAGCCAGTCAAGAGAATTAGTTGGGCTAAACATGACTGTTATTTCAAACAGACTTTTTAGCTTGTGGAGTTCTGTCTGTGAAATGAGGCCAGGCAGCCTGCAAGCACGTTGCAAATCCTGCTGTATTGTCCTTCTTGGAAGTTCCCGTGCATCCTGTAAGACTCCAGTGAATTGCCACATCCTATTTTAAGCCTCCCTTGGTTCCTCTATTTTTATTCCCATATTTTTTCCTCAGGCCTCTTCTCTGTTGATCACATTTGGCTAACAGTTTTTTTTTTTTTTTTTTTTTTTTTTTTTTTTGTTTTTTTTTTTTTTTTTTTTTTTTTTTTTTTTGTTATAGACTATGATTTATTTAAAAAGAGATCCTTTTGTATCTCAGACTCTAAAGGAGATATTGTCTTGTACCACTCAAATACCAGGTCAAAAGTGGATGAATGATAAAATAATAGAGAACGAAGCCAAATTCACATTATCCCCATACCTGCTATGGTTATAACAATGCTCAGATCTGATTGAATTGGAGGAAACAATGGCCCTGTAGGGGCTGAGTAGACCCTTCGCCTCTGACTCTATATAGCTTTATCTGTATGTATGAGTGTGTGCACAGAGAAGGGGGGAGTCATACCACGTAAGATGACGTCAGATAATGTGAACTGCTACATTAGGTGGTTTTACCATAATACCAGTGCCACAAAATGTACTTAGACAAACCTAGACAGACTAGGCCAGTCACTCCACATAGCCTTATGATGCAGTCAAGATACATGGAAGGCATGCATATATAAAGTTGTTTCCAGTATAAAGGACATTCTGTTTTACAGGATTGTGTAAGGAATCTCTGGGTCACTGTAAAATGACAATATCAATTTTATCCTCTCTGTAATGTGCTGTACCTTATATGATTGGCAGTCCTCTAGGTCCATTCATTGCAACACATGGACTAGTGTGTGCATTAAGATACACACTCTAGGTTCCCTGGCAGTCATCGCTGAGCATGCTTCAGACACAGTGTGGTCTTAGAGAACGACTATCATGTATGTAGCCTATGCAGATGGCCTGTTGCAGGATGCACGGTGGCAGTGCCTCTAGATCTCTAGTGGTGTCTGAAACCTTGTTTTTCTTCATCAGGAAGTCCAGCGCTGTACAGCTGATATGAACATCACTGCAGAGCATTCCAATCATCCGGATAACAAGCACAAAAACAGATATATCAACATTTTAGCATGTGAGTAATAACCTGTAGATTATCTTGTACTGTGAGAAAAGTTAAGTCTTCACGCTGTATCAAAAGCCAGACAGACCAAGAGTGCTGAGAAAGGCTGACAACTGGAAGTTAAGTTGCACTGTGGGGGCATTTCCTGCCCCTGTGATGGGCTGAAGTGAGAGGCAGAGGATGCGTGTCCCTCGCGATGGCCTGGATGACCAGGATGGCCTGGATGACCAGGATGGCCTGGATGACCAGGATGGCCTGGAGAGTGCAGTAGTTTCCGACGTGCTCACTTACCCTCTGTACATCTTCTTGCAAAAAACTCTGTTCTCATCTTTTACTCTTGCACATTTTCTTAGCTGAATTTGATCTCCTTACCATTGAACTTTATATATGGTGGGCTTCTCTACATTCTGCTCATTCTTTGCCATTTCTTTCTGTTTTGTTTTTGTGTTTGTGTTTGTTTTTTGGTGTTTTCTGTGTAGCCCTGGCTGTCCTGGAACTCACTCTGTAGACCAGGCTGGCCTCGAACTCAAAAATCCGCCTGCCTCTGACTCCCAAGTGCTGGGATTAAAGGCGTGTGCCACCACTGCCCAACTCTTTGCCATTTCTTAATGGCGCCTTTGAAAACAACTCTTCAAAAGTCTGTCAGCATCCGTCCTCACCTTTTTTTTTTTTTTGTGCTGTTTTTAAGATCATACCTTAGAAAGGAAGACCACACCGAGTTTACTCTTGTAAACTCTTGTCTTTAGAGTTTTGTGGGTTTAGCATTCTTGTTTAGGTCTTTGATCCATTTGGATTAATTTTTCTGTGTGTTCTGTATCAACTTACTATGGCTTAAGATTTAAAGAATTCTCCTCCACTGAATTGGATTAGCACTTTTATTGACAGTCATCTTACTGTAAGGTAATGAGTTGCTCCTGATCCTGGACTCTATTTCCGATGTCCGTGTGGGTTCTCTTGCCAGCACCACACTGCTTTAAATATTGGCAGCTTTGTGGCAAAGATTGAAATTGGAAACTAAGATTCTCCTGTTCATGCTGTTTTATCCCTTTGCCTTTCCATATGAATTTTAGTACCAACTAGACTCTTACTACATAATACTGAGCTAGGGTTCCGACAAGGATTGTACTAATGCAAGGTTAATCCAGAGCCGCTGCCATTTTAATGCTGTCTTTGGGCTGTAAAGGTGAATGTCTTTTTACTTAGGTCTTGTTTCTTTCAACTGTGGTTAAACTTGCACGGCCTAAGTTTTTGCTTCCTTTGGGAAAAATATTCCTGTTTGATTGTTTGTTTTCTGAGATTTATTTATGAGCATGGGCATTTTGCCTGCATGGATGTCTGTGCACCATGTACATGCAGTGCCCATAGAGACCACAAGAGGGCATGAGATCCCATGGAACTGAAGTCACAGACAGGTGTTAGCTGCCTCGTGGGTACTTGGAATGGAACCCCAGTCCTCTGCAAGAGCAGAAAGTGCTCTCAGCCACTGTGCTGTCTCTCACTTCATTCTCTCTGATTCTTGTTGCAAATGAAAATGTTCAGTGTAAAGAAGTACAGATGATTTTTATATATTGATTTAGTTCATACAGCTCTATCAGACCCGCTCATTCTAAAATATAATTCTTGTGAACTCCTTTGAGCTTCTGCATATTGGATCATATTGTATATGAATAGAGATCGTTTTATTTGTCGTGATTTCTAAAAGAATGTCAAGTTGTTTCTGAGTAAGGACTATTGGTTTCATTTATATGAATGGGTAAAGAGGAGGTGAGAAGGTGTAAGAAAAGTCGTTTCTTTCCCTTCTAGGCTTTGGGTGGATGAGAGTGACCAGTATTTCTTGGCTGACCCAATCAGGGGTCATCATCCTTTGAATGTGAGCCTTTGTCCGTAGGCACACCTTCTTAACATGAGTCCAGCAAGGGCACACAGACATCATTCTTCCCACACAGCAACCAGAAAAATACATGCAAAAACAGGGCAAAAAAAGAAACCAACGCATCATTTGTATCATTCGTACAGGAATCATGTCGTTCATTGAGACAGAGCCCCTCTGTGTAATTCTGTCCAGCTTAGAACTTGCTGTATTGTTTTGAATTCACAAAGATCTGCCTGCTTCTGCCCCCAGTGAGTTCTGGAATTAAATGTGCTACCATCATACCCAGCTGGAAGTATGACTGTCATCTCTGCTTCATAGGTTCAAAGACTTGGGTTCTTGTAGCCACTCCTATTCTGTGCATAGTCTGTCATGGTCATCTCTCCCTTGGCTCATGACTTTATATAGCAAAGGACACCAAAGCATTGCCACATAAACTGCTGCAATCAGATCCTGAATGTGCCAGAATCACAATACAGGCAAAGCTCTGGTTCCTTCCAATCCTTTGGTTCTGGGAAAGCGTCTGGAATCCATCCTTACAGGGCAGGGAAACACCCTACAGACATGGGCAGCATAGAAATTCACCTTATAAGAAACATTATTTAAACCTTTTTTTTTTCATATAGTATATTTTGATCATATGGTTTCCCTCCCTCAACTCTTCCCAATATCCTTACCCATCCAACCTTATGCATTCTTATTCATGTTTGTGTTCTTATTCCCCCTCCCCCCATTTATAATACTAGCAGGGAGTGAAGGCCTGGATACTTGTGGCCTTCGAGTCTGGTTTTAAAATAGAAAATGAAATTTTAGAGGATTGCAGAATTTCTAGCAGTTTTATAAAAACGAGTAAAAGCCACCATTTGTACTCCTTGGGCCCTGTCTGGAGTAGTGCAGTGCTCGGATGGCTTTGAGGCTGTCCTTAGTGGCTGCTTGTCTTGGCGCCAGCTTGCCTTGAGTTTAGGATGCCACCAGCTGCTACTGTTTTCAATCACATTTTTGTTTTTGTCTTTTCCTCTCCGTAGATGATCACAGTAGGGTGAAGTTAAGACCTTTACCAGGAAAGGACTCTAAGCACAGCGACTACATTAATGCAAACTATGTCGATGTAAGTCAGAAACATTCTTAAACCTGCTTTGGAAAATGGAGGCTGCAGCAGAGGTGGCTGGGTATATGTTAGCAGCACATAGAAATGTCACCGAGAACCGAGCCTGTCCAGTGTGGAAGGGACTTGAATTATTAACCCATCTGCTCTGCTAAAGCTTGGATCTCACTTTGTGCTGTGTCATCTTTGAAGGGTTACAACAAAGCGAAAGCCTACATTGCCACCCAGGGACCTTTAAAGTCCACCTTTGAAGACTTCTGGAGGATGATTTGGGAACAAAATACGGGAATCATCATCATGATCACGAACCTTGTGGAGAAAGGAAGGGTGAGTGCCTCTTGCCTCACTGTCTACATTTGGTGAATGAATGTGAACTAAGCTTAGGGTAGAGAAGGAAGCCGACCAGGTGTTAAGAAACAGATGTGTTCTCTTCGGGTGGGTTTGTGTTCTCTGAAAGAGCTGAGGAGTCCTCTGAGTGCAAATTAAATATGGTAACACGGGCTTGTGTTAGGGCGTGCAGTGGGACAAGTGAATGCTTCCTCTAGTGTGGAGGTTTGTAGAGACTCTCATTCCTGAGGTGAGAAACAGACTCAAAGGAGGAACATAGAAGAATAGGAGACAGCCAGCAACAAACGGGGATGCTGGGAAATGTGGTGTCAGGAGGAAACTGAGGGGAAAGCAAAGCAAAACCCCACTGACCACTGGGAAGAGTGTAGCAGAATGGGCTCTGTTTTCAACTGCTGGAGACGGTGCTCATTTAGGCTGGAATAAAGACGGCACCTCAGATTCACTATCTATGGGGTCCCTGTTTTGTTGGCAGTGACCTCAGGTATAACATAGAGATTCCCAAGTAGACTTTAGCAAAAAACAGCCCAAATAGTACTTAAAACTGTTTTATAATACATTCTGGCCAGATTTTGTATAGGGTTTCTTCTTAGTTCGTGTTCTCTCTCTCTCTCTCTCTCTCTCTCTCTCTCTCTCTCTCTCTCTCCCTCCCTCCTTCACTCCCTTTTTCTCTCTCTTTCTCTCTCTCACACTGTCTCTCTCTGAGTGTGGTGTGTGTGTGTGTGTGTGTGTGTGTGTGTGTGTGTGTGTGTGTGTGAGATCATAAACACTTGCCCATTTTTCAGGTAATGTTTGCAACCTTATCCCAAGTCTTGAACTTCTTCAGAGGCCACACAGCCTTTAAGCACCGCAGCCTATGCATTTCTTTAGTTCTTTTTTAAAAGCAATTAATATCTGTGTCTTAATCCTGTTGTGTGAAAACGCTACCTTTTCCCTCTTTGCAGAGAAAGTGTGATCAGTATTGGCCAACGGAGAACACTGAGGAGTACGGGAACATTATTGTCACACTGAAGAGCACAAAAGTCCACGCCTGCTACACCGTTCGTCGTCTTTCAGTTAGAAATACAAAAGTGAAAAAGGTGTGTGCGAGCACAGGGAGAGCAGGGCACACACTGCACACGGAGAGCAGAGCCAGGGTACACACTGCACACGGAGAGCAGAGCCAAGCTTGTAGAACGTTTTTTCACAACTTTTTTTTTTTTGAGATAGCGTCTCATAGAGCTCAGACTGGCCTCTAACTGGCTGTGTATCTAAGACTGTTGACTTAGTCCTCTCATCTGTACCACCTGAGTACTGGATTACAGGCATGAACTATCATACCAGGTTCATACAGTTCTAGGAATAGAACCCAGGGCTCTGCCCACTGAAGTATCCATTCCCATAACATTTTGCCTGATATGAGTGCACCCCTTGAATGGTATTGACAAAGTGCAGGAAACCGGTTAGGTGGCCTGACTGGCTTCTTTCCTCTACATGAACCTGGCTTTCTAAGTGTTGTCTAAAGTTGAGAACACAGCACGTACAGTGGCATCTATTTGTGAATTTGTTTTTTGAAAGTTTCAATGCTATGTTTCCCAGAGTATCTCAAGGACTTCTGGCCTACAAGACAGTTATTGAAAACTCATATTCTGCTATTCAGTAAGAATGGGAAGTGGCTGTTCCATGCAATAGACCATGAACACACGTGACCATGGTGTTTGAGTTCGTGTTTTGTCACGTGTCTTAACTATAGCATTGTATTTTATAAACTAGTAGTATCCTGAGACTCCCAGTGTACAAATGCTGCTTTCAAGTTATCTCAGTTTTTATACCTACTCCCTCTGCCCCCATGGAATCCTCTTTCACAGCAAGATTCACCACAGCAATATTTTGGGATCTAAATAGCAGCTCAGTGAGAAAGTGCGTTTATGACAGCCTTGAGTATGGCAGCTGTCTGAAGCAGGGCTAGTTGGTCTTTATGTAGCCAAATGGAGACCCCACACTTACTCAGCTCTAAGGCTCCCCTAAACCCTCAGGTTAATAGCCCTTCCTCCATACAGTTATGATTAGCGTAAGCCACGCTGTTCTAAATCAGCAGCCAAGTGTTCTGTCATGTTCAGCTTCTGGATGGTTCTGGCAAATCAATAATCATTCTAAAATTCACAGAGGTCATGGAGTCCTTCAAGTACTCAAACGGGCCCAGTTGCCCTTCTTTGACAGTAGCTTGAGTGAAAGAACGCAGTAGGTGTTCTGTGTAAAATGATGCATTGGTTGGGTCAGTGAAACTGTAAAAAGTTGGCTCCTCAATGGAAACCAGTCTGTAAACAGTCATGCATGAGAGAGACAGAGAGTAAGGTGTGGCCCTGACTCTAGTCCTTCCTGTGGAATGCTTGGCATGGCAGGCAGTAAGGAACCCTACTACGGGTGCTCCAGGGGAGTGGTAGAGAAGAAACAAGAATGGCAAAGTGGATGAAAGCATAGAGCCCAGGAGGGAAGCAGGTCAGGAACGGGAGACCTCCTGGGAGACTTCAAACTCTGGAGGTGTTGAATGTTCATTTTTGGAATGATTTTATTCTTCTCTTTTGAGAGATGTGGATGTTACCATGTAACAACATGTAAGTTGATGCCAAATAGGAAATAATTTAGCCCCCAAACAGTAGTGTAAAGAATGAGATCCAAGGTTGTTTCCTGATACTTTTGTACTACTAACCATTTTGCTAACCCCAGGGGTTCAAGGTACCTTTTTTTACACTTTTCTAGGGCCAGAAAGGAAACCCCAAAGGTCGTCAGAATGAGAGGACGGTGATCCAGTATCACTACACACAGTGGCCTGACATGGGTGTCCCTGAGTACGCCCTCCCAGTCCTGACCTTCGTGAGGAGGTCATCTGCAGCCCGGATGCCAGACATGGGTCCCGTGTTGGTGCACTGCAGGTAGAATCGGCATTCAGAGGGAGATGACTGGGGGATTTGAGCCTTGCGAACTTGGCCTGTGCTCAAAGCACAGATAAAGTTCCCGGGGCTCAAGTCCTCTCTGAGAACCGGGTAAGCTTGGTGCAGTTATAAAGAACTTCATCTGGAAAGAAAAGGAGATAGAAATCTGTGGCTTTGGAGGAAAAACCTGTTTGACTGACTATCTAGTTTTTATGAAATAGTCTTACTAATGTCCCTACTACTATATGGGAATTGTGAGCTCAGCCTAATAAAATTTGAACATATACAAGAGTTCCATGACAGAGATTCTAATCTTTCTCTAATGGACTTTCTGAGGTATCCTCTAAATGATAATAATAATTATTAATAATAATAAAATGGTTCTTTTCATTTCTAACTGTATGTGCTACACTCTTGAAAAAGTTCCTGTTGTCTCTGAACTCGCTGAAACAACTCTAGATGGTTGTTTAAATGCCTTTGTTATGTTTTACTTATGATTGCATTCATGGCTTGTCCCTGCTTTAGTGTTCAAGTTATTTATTCTGTAGCTAATATTGCATAGCTACTTAGCATTTTCTAAGCGCTTTTGCGGGACTGTTCTTACAATGTTTTCACAAAATAAGACATTTGCAGGAGTTGAGATATGGCCTATGTTTAAAGCCTTAGGAAAACTCTACCTTTCTGCTAATCCATTCTGCAACCAGCAGTGGAAATCTGTCTATCAAACAACCTGGGTACTGTGCTAAATGAGGAACCTCAGGGAAATGTTCTGCAAAAACAAGCTTGCCATGTGATATTCGATAGTCAGATCTTGAATATCTTTCAAAACAGGAATTATGAAAATAACAAAAAAAAGCTGAATGTTCTGGACATACCATTCTCATGCCCCTTTTATTAGGATTTTTCTACTACTGAGACCATCAGTTGGTTTTTTGGTTGCATGAGCCAGAGGCAGGCTGGGAGAGTTATACCTAAAGGGATTTAATGAAAGAGCCAGAGAACCCTGGGCAAGAGAGAGCAGCCTGCCCAGGCTTCAGCTGCCTGCTTCTGCTGTGAAGATGGTTACTGCAAGACATCTTGCCTTGGTTTGAGCTGCAGGGAAAGCCAAGAAGGCAGCTGTGGCAGATTTGTCATCCAACAGTAAAAAAGCATTCTGTGTTCTTTCTCAAGTCTAGATGGTGGGAAATGTTCGGGTTATCCCTATGACTTTCTAGTAGGCTGTCTGGGAACGGGCTGTTTCTTAGTGCATGAGCATTTGCTTGTATTTTGGTAGGGATGCCATGGGTTAATGGTCAGGCTGAGTACTTGCATCTCTTACAGCGCTGGTGTGGGCAGGACAGGCACCTACATTGTAATAGACAGCATGCTGCAACAGATCAAAGACAAAAGCACAGTGAATGTCCTGGGCTTCCTGAAGCATATCAGGACACAGCGTAACTACCTCGTCCAGACTGAGGTAAGAAGTGGCCAAAGGATGGCCCAGAAAGATGAAAGCAAACCGAGGGGAAAGATTCATTCCCTTAGAACTTGAAGGAATATATGGGTTTGGACTTGAGACATCTGAGGGGCATACTCTTCTCCCGATCACAGCTTTCCACCTGTGTCTTAAAGTCTGGACACTTAGGAATCAGTGACCGTTATACCAAGTCATGCTCTAGGTCCCAGGGAGTTAAGCATGCTGTGTTTCACACATGTTTAAATGTGTGGGAAAGGTTGATTCTTAAGCTCTTTATTGAACATGTGTTTGTAGCTGTGTGCTATTACTGAACCGCCTGGACTAGATGTGGTGGGAAAACACAGAGCTAAACTTAGCACAGGTCTCTACTC
This sequence comes from Mus minutoides, assembly GCA_902729485.2. Lineage (NCBI taxonomy): Eukaryota > Metazoa > Chordata > Mammalia > Rodentia > Muridae > Mus > Mus minutoides. Next base: position 1,067,737 of record LR749933.1, on the reverse strand, counting down.
CAAAATAAGTTATACCAGATCAGCAAGTGAATACTGGGATCATCATCTAGCTATAAATGCTTGAGGTCAGTCCCTGTTCAGAGCAGTGTTAATCCAAAGTCAACTCTATGAATGGGTAGGTGTCCCCTGGCAGATCCCCTCACTGTCCACCACTGTGTACCTTTCAGGAGCAGTACATTTTCATCCATGATGCCTTGTTGGAAGCCATTCTTGGGAAGGAAACTGAAGTATCTTCAAGTCAGCTGCATAGCTATGTTAACAGCATCCTCATACCGGGAGTAGGAGGAAAGACACGGCTGGAAAAGCAGTTTAAGGTAGTGCTGTGAATGGTGTCTTAGGAAAAACGAGGAATTAGAAGATGCCCTGAATTTGGGTCATATTTGTGTAGATGCTGAAATGGGGTATTGTTTTTACTTCTTAAGTGTAATGTGAAAGCAAGGTCTGGCCATGTGTACATGCAGAGTCCACGATGCATTCAAGTAGATGTGGCAATGCAGAGGGAGGTTTTCACTGAGTGTATCTGCTCATATACAAGTAGATGTGGCACAGAGCTCTATTTTCTTTTGAGCTGCCGATGACTTTATCTCAATGTATTCTCTAGCCACAAGGACATGAGACTTTCAGTCAGCTGTCTGGCCTCCCAGAATAATGTTCTGGTTTTTTTCTTCCTCAGATGCATTCAATAATACTTTGATTGAGGATGGGTTTTTGATCCAGGAGTGGTAGCACATGCCTGCATTCAGGCCTAGGTAAAAGGATCACAAGTTCAAGATCAGCCTGTTAAAGAGTAAAAACTTGTCAGGAAGAGAGTGGCGTGACCATCTGTGTACATATTGTGGTCAAAATATACTTCTTTGAAACATCAGCACGGAAGGCTATTGGGAAAGTAAAAAGGTGTCACTGCAGAGTAGAGGCAAGCTTTACTAATTTTAACAGAACTGAAAGCCTAGTGGTAGTGAAGGTTTGTATAGTGTGCTGCTCCCTGCCTGCAGTTCAGCACAGAGTTCTTCTGTATGTAATCTCCTCCTTCCATATCAGAATGGAAAGGATGACTACAGTCAAACTTTTCGTGGAAAACTTGACCTACACTCAGAAATCCTCCTTGGCATCTCAGCTGAAGACATGAGACATCCAAATAAATGATACCGAATGGTAGGAAATGAGAAACAAGTTCATTTGACTGAGTTCCGTCATAGCACCAATTCCAAACTTCTAGTTCTTCCCTTAACAGCCTCACTACTATAAAACCACTCGAGGCAATTAATAGATGGCACTGCATTATTTTGATTATGGGTCATTACAAAACATTAAGTACCAAAATTTTCCTATGTTTTACATTTCCACTATATTTGAAGATTTTAAGAGTCTGGGAAAGGTTTGAATGTGAAAACTAAAAGTGAACAAATTCATCTCATTTTGTCTATCTTGACACAAATGAAAAATTGTCTACATACAGGCAAGAAATAGGATCGGTGAATAATAAAAACATCCTTATATTAAATATCTGATATCCAAAATGCTTTAGACTCCAAACCTTTCTGATTGCCATACAAGGAATGATGTCATACAGCGAATTTCATGATGACATACAGGGAAATTCCATACTACATAATTTTGTGCATCTGTTTCATGCACAAAAGATATGTGAAATTACCATTATGCTATATATGTGAACGATAAATAAATTTCATGTCTAGACTTGATTCCAGTCCCTAAGATACCTAATTATATGTGCTAATAGATACATAGGTGATAGTCAGACAGACAGACAGACAGGGTACTCCCAGGCATTAACTCTCAATCTGTGTTTCTTTACAATTGACCAAACAAACCATTCTTTTCATTGGAAAACACCAGACAATTGTGTCTTTTAAGGCACTAGCCATTTGCAGAAACTTAAAACTGAAAAAAACCTTTAAGGCCCAGGACAGTGGTAATAATGCAGCTGGGGAGAGTGCTCTCATATATCTTATTCAGACAGAACCCCTGCTCTCCTTTCAGCCGATCACACCATGTCATGCACCCATGTGCCCACACACCACAGACATTTTCTCAGTGGTGTAGTCACTGGTACATCGCACATACCCTAGGAAATAACCTCCCACTCACGATTATGTGAATAACTCTAATTAAGCTCAGTGGCTCATGCTCTCTCTCTTTCTCACTCTGTCTGTCTGTCTCTCTCTCTCTGTTTCTCTCTCTCACATACACTCAAAGGGAATTTGTACAGCACCGGGCGTACTATAAGAGGGTCACTGGAGTGAAAATGATCAAAGTATATTCCAGTCGAGTATGAAACTGTCAGAGAGTTATAAACAAAACAGAACTAAGAAAGTATCTCATAACAAGAATAATCACACTAGAGGGCTGTAAGATAAAAATCCACTGTCCACAGAAATGTGCAGAGAATTGGCCATGGTCTGTATCTCCAAGATGTATGTGCAGATTTTAATTAGGTTAAGTAATAGTGTAATGTAGATCTGAATCATATATGCTACTGAGGAATCATAGAGAAATTCCCAACAGCAGTAACTTCATACACCAGAAAAACCCAGTGTTCAGTACTGCCCCATACTCGGTGCCTCCATTGCAGACCCCTAGGGCTTGGCAGCAGACACAAGCCAGGCGACAGAGCGAGCAGAGGCCTTCATGGAAAGCACGAGCGTTCATTGGGAGTACAAAAGTCTCATATTGTTTTAGTCTGGCTGGTGATTGACATTCTTGCAGTTTCAAGCAGGTAGTAATGAGTGTGCCTTTGAACAATGCCAAAAAGCAATGCTCTTTTTTCAGCTGATCACGCAATGTAATGCAAAGTATGTGGAGTGCTTCAGTGCCCAGAAGGAGTGCAATAAAGAGAAGAACAGGAACTCTTCTGTCGTGCCAGGTAAGACGTCAGCTTAGCTGCTCGGTGGTAGGCGAGGATTTCTAAAATTCACTGTACATGATGTGTAAGGACACAGTACTTATCCGAGTTCAACCTAGGCAGTTTAAGGCAAATGGACATGGTGGGTTTGGACACCAGCAAGCCAGGTGACCTATCTGACATGAAACCCCGTTTTGATTTGCCTCAAAATGCCACAGTATTTCAGTTTTAAAAATGAGGCTGGAGATATGGCTCAGCGGGTTAAGAGCATTGGCTGCTCTTAACAGAGGACCTGAATTCAATTCCCAGCATCCACATGGCAGCTCACAACTGTTTATTACTCCAGTTTCAGACGCTCTGACACCCTCACACAGACATAAATGTAGGCCAGACACCAAATGCACATTAAATAAATAAATTATTAGAAAATGATCATAATGCTACTATCCCTGTGGCACTACGAATTTGGGTCTTAGATTAATCTGGACTAATTAGATTAATTGGAACCGCATCATTGAGTTATTCTGGATCTGGGCCCTCTTGACTTGTGGTGACCTTTGTATACATAACTCAGGACTTAGCAGAGAAGACTTTGTGTACCCTATAATGATCACAAGAATGTTTTAGCTCTGTTGAAAAGGGTCAGTGCTCTCTAAGGCCTTCATGGAGAGAAGGGCACGTAGGGGTTGAGAAGGAAGAACAAATGAAGCGTGCTGCTGTAACTGTAGAAATGTAACAAGCCAGGGTCAGGTTATCTGAAACACCTCTCCATGTTTTACTCCAATAGGCTGTGAAATATTTTCCTACAGTTAAATTTTTATCCTACACTGTCTTGACTACCCAGGGAAATTTTCATTCAATACCCTCCTTACTGGATAACACTTTAGCTTGTTTAAATATGTAAGTCTTAGAAAGGGGCCAGGGAGTCATGCCATTCACCAGGTAAAGGCCAGGAAGAATTGCCAGCCTGCGAACAATAAGGCAAATGTGGTGTTATTGTTTCTTTCCATATGATAGCTGAGCGTGCTCGAGTGGGACTTGCACCGTTGCCCGGGATGAAAGGAACAGATTACATTAATGCTTCTTACATCATGGTGAGAGTCACCCGTTAACACCTTTCAGTTTAATTGGCTGTATTTATGATTAAGGAGTACATACCACCCCTGTGACTGATTTCATTTTTGAAGTAATTTTTCAACACGTAACATCAAAAGTATAGAAATTTCTGTGTCTTGAAACTTTTAACAAAAGCTGCCTGAAGGGTGGGAATGCAGAGAATACTGAAATTAAGCCAAATGCTTCTTAAGGAAATAATTTTATTGTTAATTTCACCCATCTAGCTTTTAAATAAATGTTGAAATTGCTGTTAAGTAAAAACAGCAGGGGTAACTTGAAGTGAATTGCATGTGGAGAGGAAATTGTCTGCACAGTGTTCACAGAAGTACAACTTAAAATTAGCAAATGCAGTGGATGCCTTTCTCCATTTTTGTTTTTTAGGGTAGCCAAATAATGCTATCTTGTTTCACAAAGAACATACTTCCACAAACTTATAATGACATGTACGTAGTCACTAGCTCTTCCTCTCTCTAACTGTAGGGGTATTACAGAAGCAATGAGTTCATCATCACCCAGCATCCTCTGCCACACACTACGAAAGATTTCTGGAGAATGATTTGGGATCATAATGCACAGATCATTGTCATGCTGCCAGACAACCAGAGCCTGGTAAGTAAAGCACATCTGCTGTATATTAATGAGCCCGTGAGGCTACAGACACAATTCACTGTGCTGCCTTGCCACGGGCTGTGCCTGTGTATGCTGCGGAGGGCATTTTCCTAAGTGCTGTTCTCCGCTCTTCCACACTTGATTCTGCAATGCTGCTTCTACCGCTCCCCAAGCACACGGACGGGGTAAAGGCTTTGAAGAGTGTCCTTTTAGTAAACTTAGGAGTTCGCAGGACCACAATGGTCTCTCAGTCACTGCATGCCCCTTTTGAAAATAGCTTATTACATTTATAGTGTATGTAAACTGTGTTTACCTTCTATGAACTAATTTATTTAATCTCAGATGAAACTGAAGGAGTGGCCTTGTTCAAGAGTGTACAGTAATAATTAAACTTGGATTCATATCTAAGTCATCTGTCGGTCTGAAGTCCAAACTTGTAATCATTTTCCCTGTGTGTCCCATCCCACCACATCATAGGAATAGGTACTAATGTTTTCCCATTCATTAGGGTCCACAGCACAGAGAAGCTAGGAGACGCCATTTAGGTCCATCCTACAGAGGGGAATCTAAGCCTCTAGTTCTTTTCCCTCCCTTAGTCCTTGTCTGTTAAAGATTCTATATAGGAGATGGGAAAACACATTTAAAAACTAGAATTACATGTTTCTGCTTAGATACCCTGTGCATGTACATTTCAGAATTAGCTAGGTCTTAAAATGTGATTTTGTGGACATGATGCCTACAAGATAAGACAGAAAAACAATGGGGAACTGCCTCTGACTGTCAGATTAATGAGTTTTTTTAATTAAGAAAGAACAGCCTGTGGTTGAACCCCCTAGTCTGGATGACAGTATTTGACTACGTGCCCAGTCAGTAGGGGCTTCTTCACTCTGTCCCAGTTTGCTCCTGCTTCAGAATTCCAAGGCTGCTTCAGTATGACGGAATGGCAGCAAGGTTAAGCTGAAAATGGGAGTGTAAATTTTCAAATTAGAAACAGGCGCCCATTCTGATTCACATGTTGAGGGTTGAAGTGGGTTTTTTTTTTTTCTTGTTGTTGGGTGAGTCAGTATTTCGTTACTGTCAGTTAACAGAGGCCATTCACCACCAAGATTCTTCCCACAATTCATTTGTATAGGAAAACTAGGGAGTAATTAGACCCAATAAGGAGATACATGTTCTCCAGATTGAATACAGTGACTGATATGGAAGACTGACATCTCTGGGTCTCTCTGAAGCCAGACTGGAAGACTGCCTAAAGCTGACATCATTTTGTTATATTTCTACGACTGCCGCCGTAACTCTACAACAGCCTAATTTTTAATTGATTTACAACTCACTCGTCTCTAATTCCAAAAGCGGGATCACCAATTCCTTTATATTTAGATAATCTAATATCTAGATAATCTCTAGAACTCTAGAAGTGGAAACAACAGCATCAAGAATCAGCTATAAAGGAAATCAAAATAAGGCACAATCTGAAAATATAATAGTAGTAGTAGTAATAAATGTGTCAGTGAGAAGGGAAGTGAGATGGACTGGGCAGTTGGAAATGCTGTGGGCCTTTACTTGTTGGAAATGCTGTGGGCCTTTACTTGTTGGAAATGCTGGGGGCCTTTACTTGTTGGGAATGCTGGGGGCCTTTACTTGTTGGAAATGCTGGGGGCCTTTACTTGTTGAGAAGACCTGCAGAGGAGCTCTCTGTAAGCGTCGGCCTGCCTTACTCCTAGAGGCTGAGGTAGTTACAGGGCACAGGGGAGGGGTGGGACAAGGTGGTAAAGTTTCCTTTGGGGGTGCAAAGTTGGCCATTGCTAGGTTAGCCAGGGCATTGTCAGTTGAAGAATGTCAGAGATCAATAGAGATCTCTCATGGTGGCCATTACTGGGGTACCTGGAGCACAATGGTCAAAAATCTAGAAAAATAAGTTATTTTATTTCTAGGAAACAAATTACCATTGCTAAGGGATTTTTCACGGTTTAATAGAAATGGAGAAGCTTTACAAAATGGCATGGCTCTACCTAACATATACAGTGTATATACAAATATGTGAGTGTACACATACACACACACACACACACACACACACACACACACACACCTACCTGTAACCAAAACATCGGCTGAATTAAGAAGTTGCACTTGAAGCTGGGACTGTAGTTCAGTTAGTAGTGCTTGCCTAGCATGCATGAAGCCCTGGGTTTAATCCCCAGTAACACAGAAAACTGGTTGTGACATAAGCCTGTAATCTCAGCACTTGGGGAGGGAGAGGCAGGAGGATGAGGAGTTCAAGGTCAGCTTTGGCTTTGTAGCAAGCTCTACTCCACCCTGGGTTACATGAGCTTCTGCCTCGGAAAGGAAAGGAAAGGAAAGGAAAGGAAAGGAAAGGAAAGGAAAGGAAAGGAAAGGAAAGGAAAGGAAAGGAAAGGGGAAAGGGAAAGGAAAGGAAAAAGGAAAGAAAGGTAAACTAAATTATTTTAATGTTTCAAGACGAGTAATTACTTCCCAAAATCAATGTAGATTTCTTTCCTGCCTTTGATTTCTTTAAGCTAACTGGATCATAAACTATTCCTAGTATATCATTTGAGAATACAGACATAATATTGTTCTCACTTTTAAAATATGGAAATAAAGGCTTGGAGATATGAAGCATGGGATAAACAGAATACTAGATAAATTAATGTCTGCATCGTTATGATGTCCTGCCGTCTTAACTATTTATCCTGAATCTGTTTGCAGGGTCATACTTGCATCTCCATGAACAAAGCATACTCAAACTCATGGCAGTTCCAGGCTTCTTTTGTATAGGCTAAACCCAATTGCTAATCTGCTTCCCCTTCTGCTGAGCTTTAAAAATAAAAACGTACTTGGCAATAATCTATATTGAAACTTGAAAGGGTGATAAGTCTCATTGGACGGCTGGCTCATTTCTAATGCAACAGTGTAAGCTTAAACAAAGCCCTCTTTGTTGTGAACATTACTCCTGACTTCCACAATTGTAAATAGGCATTCTCAGTAAGATGTTCATAAAAATTTTAATACCTCAGGCAAATGGGAGTTTCTCATTTGAGCTCATTAGGAAAAAAAAAGGAGGAGGAGAAATATATACACCATCATAATTCTGTTTCTTATAGTCTTTAACCATTAACCTTTTCTTAGGAAGCCATAATTTTCAGGGATAGAATTCAAGTACTGATCCTGAATTTCTAGTTTTAAACTTTAAATAGATGAACACCTAAAGCTCTCCTGCTTTGAAGCTAAATGGTTCCTGTGTTATCCCTCTTGAAGTCTGATGCCAATGGGGTAACTTACCTGTTACAAGCGCCTGTAAGATAGCAGCCAGCCTGCTTACTCGGCTCAGTTTCCTCCCTAAGAGATGCTGCCCTTTCTTCCTCAGTAGCAATGTGACTTAGACACTTCACAGGCATCTCTGAGCGCATCCTCATTTGTCAGGACAGATGGTACGAATCCCATATCTAGCTGCTATCATCCAAAATTTATAAAGAACTCTAAAAAGTGGGCAAAAATATGTCTACAAGTGTGACAGAAATGACTAGCAGGTACTTGAAAAGGTACTCTGTGACTATCAATACTCATAAAATAGCACCACCTACCAATTAGGGTGGCTATTGTTAAAAAAAAATCAACAAATAACAAATGTTGGTAAGAAGGAATAAGAATTCTTGCTCGTGTGGTCTAACATGACTATAACCCCATATGTAGCATGTAAGGGCTACATAGCAACACCCCATTTTTAAAAAAGAATTGAAAGAAAACTCTATTCATTGGAATATTGACTAATACAACAACAAGGAAAACAGTGTTCAGGTTTCTAAAGGAATACAAAACACCACTAACCCTCTGCTGGGCATACATCCCCCCAAATAAGATAAATACCCTGTGAAATTTCTACACTTCACTGTTCTCTGCAACATTGTACACAACAGCCAAAGTATAGAAGCAACCAAGTAAACACACGTGGCACATTTTCTAGCCCTAAGAAACGACAAGATCTAGTTTTTGCCACCAGTGGAGAATACTACACTAAGTCAGCCACATATAGGAAGAAAACATCCTATAACCTCACTAGGGAAAAACAATTCCAAGATATTTGGCGAACAAGATGGTAATGGGGGTAGGGGGTAGGCCCCAGAACACAAAGCACAGGTATGCATGTAAAATGAATAAATCTAGGGATCATGTGCCATCTAGGAACTAGAGGTAAAAAAACTGAACATACTTAGCATTTATAATTTTTTTGTTAGTTTTGTTTTTTGAGACAGGGTTTCTCTGTATAGCCTTGGCTGTCCTGGAACTCACTTTGTAGACCAGGCTGTCCTCGAACTCAGAAATCCACCTGCCTCTGCCTCCCAAGTACTGGGATTAAAGGTGTGCACCACCTTGCCCGGCAACATTTATAATTTAATCTAAATTATTTTGTAGCTATTCACAAAAGTAAATATGTGTGTGTGTGTGTGTGTGTGTGTATGTGTGTGTGAAATGATAACATGTTCATTTAGTTGACTATAGTAAACTTTACTGTTTATAATATGTGTATTACTTCAAAAATACACAATAAAATTTATTTTTAAAACATTCATTTACTAATCAAGTATAAATTAAAGTAGCTATAAAATAGTAATCAAATTACTATACCTGATCTCCAGTTTTGCTTCATCTCTAATAACTCAGAACACCTGTCAACTAGGGGTAATGCATGCTCTATGGAGAAGCATCTTGGGTGGTTACAACAAGAGAGAAGTCTAATGAGATGGTTATTGTCAATGTACATTGTATAATAGACTATAATAACATTGTAAATAACTAGATGGGGTGTTAGTAAGTCTATAAAATCAACTTACAAGGTAACTTGAGTGGCTTGGGAGATGCTAACATGAGGAGTCAGTTTGTAAGAAAAGTGAAAAACCAAGATTTGGTTACACTGTACAATAATTTGTTTTCTTGGTTCCCAAAGGCAGAAGATGAGTTTGTGTACTGGCCGAGTCGTGAGGAATCTATGAACTGTGAGGCCTTTACTGTCACCCTCATCAGCAAAGACAGGCTGTGCCTCTCGAATGAAGAACAAATTATCATCCATGACTTCATCCTTGAAGCTACACAGGTAATTTAAACCACACTCCCTCCACAACTGCCCAACCTGGACCCTTTATCATCCTTGTAAGTAATAATAAAGTGATTTCTCTACCTGGAAGATAGGCTCCACTGTTTGAATAAGACTTAATTTTAAGTAAATGCATTTCTTTCCTTCAAATATTTGCTTTTTGTCAACTGGGTAGATGAGATGTTAACAGTCTCTGGCTAAGCATGCATACAAGTAGGTCTTCTGGCTTAAAGATAAAGATATTATCTCATAATGAATAATGGGATAATATTCAATATACCAGAGAAAGACTGCTTGCTTTGACACCAGAAACAAGCCTTGTAATGTGTTATGAAGATTACACTTTAATAGACACTGTTTACACATATAATAATGGCCTTCGTGTGAGAAGGATTAAAGATATCAGCAGTTTAAACGATACCTCATCCCCTCCCTCATTCCCTTTTCTAGTATAAGTCAAAGTTAGGGTAGTGGGCCATAATGTTCCTTACAGGTGTTCTGGTTTGGTTTGGTTGTTTGCCTGATTAAAAACATCTACTGTTCACAAGTATGGTGTGTTTTAAAGACAAGTAGGTCTTTTCTATAATCTGGGCAACCCAACACTGTTCAGTTTCCTGTGATGCATGCTTTCTAGGGAGTAGGCATTTGATTATAGACATATGAATTATAGGAAGACCTATGATTCTGTCTTGTCCATTGCAGGATGACTACGTACTAGAGGTTCGGCACTTTCAGTGTCCCAAATGGCCTAACCCAGATGCCCCTATAAGCAGTACCTTCGAACTGATTAATGTCATCAAGGAAGAGGCCTTAACAAGGGATGGCCCCACCATTGTTCATGATGAGTAAGTACCTGGTCCTGTGTTAGATTAGGGTGCTGCTCTTACGAGACTCATAGAAAAGTGCAAAGGGAACACTGTGTTCTCCCTGATCCATGTTACCTGTAATGTGGACATGCATGTGCAAAAGGGTTGTGGTTGTGGTTTTGTTGTTGTTTTTTGTTTTTGTTTTTCGAGACAGGGCTTCTCTGTGTAGCCCTGGCTGTCCTGGAACTCACTTTGTAGACCAGGCTGGCCTCGAACTCAGAAATCCACCTGCCTCTGCCTCTGCCTCTGCCTCTGCCTCCTAAGTGCTGGGATTAAAGGCGTGCGCCACCACTGCCCGGCTTGTGGTTGTGTTTTAATTGGTCAAACTTTGCTGGGCTCCAAGTATTCCTAGAGAGTATGTTCTAGAAGGTGAAAATATTGCACTTCTGTTTCTCACCAAAAAGTATGCAGCTCTTCTTTGGAGACAGGCACACCTTAACCTTAAAATGTGTCATCCACAGCATACCGTGCTAACCTGCTCAAGTCTATTCTAGTCCAAGGCTAGTCTGTTTCTACCATAATCTTTTCAGATGGTTGTATGCTTTTCCCAAATAATGACCGCTAGTTTCCTGTGTAACTAAGCTAAATTCATTTAATAATTCTCAAAGTGTGGACTGAGAACCCTGTGGGTTGTATCTCCAAGGCCCTTCCAGAGATCAAGAAAGTCAGGTTTTTAAATACATGTGTGTGCATATATAATATGTATATGTACATATTATAACATATGTATTACAAAATATTTATATATCACAAGACTATCTGCCTTGTTCATTCTCTGTAATGAGTATATAGCTTTCCAGAGCTACGTGACATGTTCTGAAACTGTCACTCAAGACTAGTAGAAGGCATGGGTTTCTGTTGTACATTTTCTGTTTTAACTCCTAATACCTGAAATTTCCTAAGGAAGTAAAAGTTTAGCCATGATTATAATTTGGTCTTGAGAATGAAAACGTTAGGCTGTTAAGAAATCCTATAATAAATGCCAATTGACTGTCCTCTGCTGCAATAGCTGCAGAGACATCCACAAGTCACAACTGTTAAGAATCACAAGAAAATAATTTTATGATGTGGACTGTGTCTTTGGGGAAGCAGACACAGGGTAAAGGTTGCATAGAACCTGGGTAGATTTATATATATTGTCAGCTAGAATCAGCCACACAATTTATGGGATCTAGGGTAAAATGCAAATGAAGGCCTCTCTGTAAAAAGACACTAAATTTCCAGATGGCAACTTTGAAGTGCTAAAGTCCAGTCAGGCTTCCCCTGAGTTAGCAAGTCCATTGAGACATAGGAGACAAGTCCCTGAGACGCAAAACCACCTCCACCTCAGACTGTGCTTTGATTCATTGATTGAAATGCTTTCCTGCTTTCTATCCTCATTCATTCCCCACACTTTCATTTGATTTTGAATTTGGGGCTTTGAGTTTGTTTGTTTGTTTGTTTGTTTGTTTGTTTGCATAGGTTTTGACGTCATTGATGTTGTTTGAGGCAGGTCTCATTACCTAAGCCCAGGCTGGCCATAGCATACAACATGGCAATCTTCTTGCCTTGGCCTCCCCAGTACTCAGATTACACCATGCTGGACTATAAACTAATCTTACTTTTAATTTTTCATTGCTACTCCTCCCTGAAGAGCAGCATTTCCATCTTGCCCTACTGACTTCTAAATGAAATGTTACCTTCTTCACAGTGACAGCACTGTAACTCTGGATGGCATTCCCAGCTATGGTCCCTTTCTTATTCTTATTAAAAATAGATTTTTCTCATACAGTTATATTCTGATCATGTCTTCTTCTTCTTCTTCAACTTCTCCAAGTTGTTTTCTACTTCCCCTTCTCCTTAGGGAAAAAAATAGGCATCTTAGAAAAAAAAAATATGATAAAATAAAAACAAATTAGAATAGAAAAAATAAACATACAGGGAAAAAAGCCAAAGAAAAAGCAAGAGAAATGCATACAGACACAGATATACACATTCGTACACATAGGAATCTCATAGAAACATAAAACCAGAAGCCATGATATAGACACACAAAGGAACTTTAAGGGAAAAAAAGGAAAAGAAAAATACTCCTGACACACATTATGAGACAAAGAACCTCAAAAGAAGCCATTTAATTTTCTCTTGGCCATCTACTGCTGGCCATGGGGCCTATCCTTTTTTTTTAAGATATTTTCTTTATTTACATTTCAAATGTTATCCCCTTTCCTAGTCTCCCCTCCCTTCTCCTCCTACTCACCAGCCCACCCACTCCCATTTCCTGGCGCTGGCATTCCCCTATATTGGGGCATAGAACCTTCACAGGATCAAGAGCCTCTCCTCCCATTGATGATCAACTAGGCCATCCTCTGCTGCATATGCAGCTAGAGCCATGAGTCCCACCATGTGTTTTTGTTTTGATTGGTGGTTTAGTCCCAGGGAGCTCTGGGGGTACTGGTTAGTTCATATTGTTGTTCCTCCTATGGGGCTGCAAACCCCTTCAGCTCCTTAAGTCTTTTCTCTAGCTCCTTCATTGAAGACCCTGTACCCCATCCATTGGATGGCTGTGAGCATCCACTTCTATATTTATCAGGCACTGGCAGAGCCTCTCAGGAGACAGCTTTATCAGGCTCCTGTCAGCAAAATCTTGTTGGCATCCACAATAGTGTCTGGGTTTGGTGGTTGTTTATAGGATGGATCCCCAGGTGGGGCAGTCTCTGGATGGTCATTTTTTCAGTCTCTGCTCCGAATTTGGTCTCTGTAACTCCTTCCATGGGTATTTTGTTCCCCCTTCTAATAAGGATGGAAGTATCCATACGTTGGTCTTCCTTCTTGAGTTTCATGTGTTGCAAATTGTATCTTGGGTATTCTGAGCTTCTGGACTAATATCTACTTACCAGTGAGTGCATACCATGTGTGTTCTGTTGTGACTGGGTTACCTCACTTAGTATGATATCCTCCAGATCCATCCATTTGCCTGCGAATTTCATGAAGTCATTGTTTTTAATAGCTGAGTAGTACTCCATTGTGTAAATGTACCACATTTTCTGTATCCATTCCTCTGTTGAGGGGCATATGGGTTCTTTCCAGCTCCTGGCTATTATAAGTAAGGCTGCTGTGAACATAGTGGGGCATGTGTCCTTATTTCAAGTTGGAGCATCCCTGGGGCCTATCTTTAAGAGCAGTTTGTTTCTGCAGTGAGATTTCCTTCAAAAAAAAACTAAGTTTTCATTTGCAAGCAGTTACCTATTGGCACTGGCTTCTGGGTTAGGGATGGAGCATGTATTCACTTCTCTCAACTCTAGGACCTGTGCAGGCCCCATGCATGCTGCCTCTGTCTCTGAGTTTATATGTACTCTTCAGTCATGGTTGTGTTTATAAGGCCTTGTTTCCATGATGTCTTTCATTCCTCTGACTCTTACACTCTTTTTGCTTCCTCTTCTGCAGGGTTTCCTGAGCCCTGAGGGGAGAGATTTGATAGAGGCATCTGCTTTAGGCTGAGTGTTCAAGGTCTTTCACTTTCTGTATACTGTCTGCCTGTGAGTCTCTGTATGTGTTCCCATCTGCAGTAGGAAGCCTCGCTGATGGTGGCTGAGCAGGGCACAGAATGTCTTCAGGAGTCCTTTTATTGCTAAGTTCCTTTGATCAAACAGTAGTACTTGGTTTTCACTAGGCACCTGGCCTAGGTACTCTCAGGTTCCTGGACACCCAAGCATTGCTGGGGATGGCTACATCTATGGAGTGAATCCTAACTTAAGTAAGATACTGGTTGGTTACTCCCACAAGTTTTGTGCCCATCTTACAGGCAGGTCACCATTGTAGATTGATGGCTCTGTAGTTGGGTTGGTGTTTACCTTTCTCCTTTTCTGGTATGCAATGCAGGGTACCTTCCAACTTCCCTAGATACCCCAATACCAGCCAACTTCCCCAGATCTTCAAAACAGTGCTAAAGGTATAATAATTGTACCTTTTCTGGCCAAAGATAGTATGCACACCAGACACAGGCCTTCATCTATTTTAGAATCAACACAGATACTTTGGGAAAAGAAAAATAAAGCACTAAGCCAACATTACTTTTAACTAGAGAAAGTGTGTCAAGCCAATTTCCAAAACCAGTGGGTTTGTATACAGTTTTTGTGTAATATAAACTGTAAGTTAGTAAGATCAGGCCATGTGGTTCAAAATGAAACTCAGCAAATACTGTTCAATCCTACACAGTTGTATAAAGTTCTAAAAGGAGTGGCCTTTATTTTCTTCACAGAAAGGCTAGCATACACACACTTGAAAGCATATTCCACGGAAGACAGCAGGCATCTCACTCTACTGCCTGCCTACCTAGCTAGGTACTGTTCTGCCTGAGGAGCTAGAGCTACTAACCTTTAAGAAGAATTAGGAAAATAAAGAGGGGGAGTTCCTCAGTTTGATGATTTCACTGGAACAAGTTAAGTAAAGGTTAAATTGTTTCTGTCATGAAACCAAGTCAGTCAGATGATTTTTTAAAAATACTGTGAAATTAAGGTTGACTTAGTGCAACTTAGAATCTGACAAAGGTAGCACAATGAGAAAGAACTAAACAAAAACAGTAAAACAGAGCAATCACAGTGAATATTAAAATAATACATTTAGAGAGCTAATGGAAGCTTTTATGAAATGATTACAAACACATGTTATGAGCCAGTTAACAAAAGTAATACATAAAAATGAAAAACAGTGCTATTAAAAATGAAAGATGTGGGCTGTGGTGGAATGGGGGAAAGGGGCTGAAATAGAACTAGCAGAAGACAGACACGGGATCCCTAATTGGTCTAAGAGGTAGTGCACGAAACCCAAAGACGAACAACAGTTAAAGGTTTCAGACATAGTGAAGAATCCAGTTCCAAAAATGAACTAGCCAGGAGACTTTTTAAAAGTAGCAACTGGAGAGAACTTAAACGGCTGAACTTTACCTCGTGTTGGTGCAGGCACACATGTACCCACGGGGTGCTTTGTGAAAGGCAGTCTGTGGAAATAATGGCTTATTTATATAAACTGACCAAGAATTGAATTTCAATAAATCACTACAAAAGGGATACAAAGCCACACTCCTTTGTCACAACACATTAATATTAGAAAACCCATAGTTAAATAAGATTCTAGATCCTATTAATGGAAACTGAAATTCTTATATTTAAAATTATTTATAATTGGTGACTTAAAGAGGTAATCAAGATTGAAACTGCAAAATAAAAGAAATGATCAAATCACTAACTTTCAAGCTATACATCCTCTAAAAAGCCATAGCCCCACTGCACTTACTGAAGTTCAAAAAGGAACTTGGCTCGTAGCTTAAAAAAAACTAAGAGGAAAACCAGATAAAACTGCTAAATTACAGGTAGTTAACAGATAAAAGCAAAAAGAATGAAGGGAAACAAAGGTAGAATACATAAGCAAGAGATAAGGCCTGGCCTAAGACCAGGTGCAGTTACAGAATCAAGGAGGCGACATGTTTCTACAGCCCCAGCTTCCAGGGGCCTGCGCAGGATCACTGCTACCTGGGCTCCACAGTAACAGCTTCTCCTGAAAAGGAGGGAGGGAGGGAGGGAGGGAGGGAGGGAGGGAGGGAGGGGTAACGAAGGAAACCATTATCGAGGTGTAAATCAAGGAGAAGGCTCTTCCATTTTTATATGTTTATTTAAATAATTGTCAAATGCCTTAAAGTTCGTTCTTCTAGGCTCTTGCCTCTTATAAATTATTTACATTAAGTTGATTATAAGTAATGTATCTGAGGAGGAGACAGATAGGATGAGACTATCCATAGGATGCTGGTTTTTGTAGTGGAATGATAGGTCACCATCACTCAGAGAGGTCATTGTGCTCTTGTACAACTTGTGTAGGTCCAACATGCTCTCTGATAAACAGCCAGAAATAATACATTTTGAGGGAAATAATGTGAGCATTTGAGACTGTGTACTTATAATTTTGTGTTACTAAACTTGAAGCATAGGTAATAGATGGTGTTTACATGATATGTGCCCATCCCTATTCTAAGCCATATCCATTTACAAGATGAAATTTACCCACAGTCTCACTTTAAGAGTATGGGGCCAAAGAACCAAGGAGCAGCCTGGTGCAGGATCCTTCTGGTTTCCATCTACTCCCAGAGCTGACCCTGTGCCACAGCTCTCCATTTCTAGGTCCAGCCAGGAGAGAGACGGTCTCCCAAGAGTGCTGAGAGCACAGGTTAGACCACCACTTCTGCTCAAATACCTGGTCCAAGAGGGACCTGGCCAGAGCCATCAGGACATAGGAACCAAGGAATATTGGGAACGGGGACAGGATCCTTCAGGTTTCCGTCTGAGTCCAGAGCTGACCCTGTGCCACAGCTCTCCATACCCAAATTCTGCCCAGGAGTTTTGATACACAGGCTTACAGGAGGGACAAGTCACAGTCAGAGACAGCAAAACCAGCTAACACCACAGATAACCAGATGGCAAGAGGCAAGGTCAAGAACATAAGCAGCAGAAACCAAGTCTACTTGGCATCATCAGAACCCAGTTCTCCCACCACAATCCAGTTCTCCCACCACAGCAAGTCTTGGATACCCCAACACAGCAGAAAAGCAAGACTCTGACTTACAATCACATCTCATGATGATGATAGAGGACTTTAAGAAGGACATAAATAACTCCCTTAAAAAAAAAAAAAAAAGAACAGGTAGAAGCCTTTAAAAAGGAAACACAAAAATCCCTTAAAGAATTACAGGAAAACACAAACAAACAGGTGAAGGAATTGAACAAAACCATCCAGGATCTAAAAATAGAAATAGAAACAATAAAGAAATCACAAAGGGAGACAACTCTGGAGATAACTTCCCTAACCTAAAGAAAGAGATGCTCATGAACATTCAAGAAGCCTACAGGACTCCAAATAGATTGGACCAGAAAAGAAATTCCTCCTGTCAAATAATAATCAAAAGACCAAATGCACAAAACAAAGAATATTAAAAGCAGTCAGGGAAAAAGGTCAAGTAACATATAAAAGCAGGCCTATCAGAATTACACCTGACTTTTCCCCAGAGACTATGAAAGCCAAAGACCCTGGGCAGGTGTCATACAGACCCTAAGAGAACACAAATGCCAGCCCAGGCTACTATACCCAGCAAAACTCTCAATTACCATAGATGGAGAAACCAAGATATTCCATGATGAAACCAAATTTACACAATATCTTTCCAGAAATCTAGCCCGACAAAGGGTAATAGACGGAAAACTCCAACATAGGGAGGGAAACTACACCCTGGAAAAAGCAAGAAAGTAATCTTCTTTCAACAAATCCAAAAGAAGATAGCCACACATACAAATTCCACCTCTAACAACAAGAATAACAGGAAGCAACAATCACTATTCCTTAATATCTCTTAACATCAATGCTCAATTCCCCAACAAAAAGACATAGAATAACAGACTGGCTGTAAGGCAAAGGACACTGTCAATAGGACAAAACAGCAATCAACAGATTGGGAAAAGATTTTTACCAATCCTACATCCAATAGAGGGCTAAATATTTAATATATACAAAGAACTCAAGAAGTTAGACTCCAGAGAACTAAATAACACTATTTTAAAATGGGGAACAGAGCTAAACAGAGAATTCTCAACTGAGGAAACTCAAGTGGCCTAGAAGAAATGTTCAACATCCTTAGTCATCAGGGAAATGCAAATCAAAACAACCCTGCGATTCCACCTCACACCAGTCAGAATGTCTAAGATCAAAAACTCAGGTGACAGCAGATGCTGGTGAGGATGTGGAGAAAGAGGAGCACTCCTCCATTGTTGGTGGGATTGCACTCTGGAAATCAATCTCAAGGTTCCTCAGAAAATTGACATTAGATCTACCTGAAGACCCAGCAATACCAGTCTTGGGCATATACCCAAAAGATGCGCCACCATGCCACATGGGCACATGTTCCACTATGTTCATAGCAGCTTTGTTTGTGATAGCCAGAAGCTGGAAACAACCCAGATGTCCCATGACAGAAGAACGGATACAGAAAATGTGGTTCACTTACACAATGGAATACTATACTACTCAGCTATTAAAAACAATGACTTCATGAAATTCGCAGGCAAATGGATGGAACTAGAAAATGCCCTCTTGAGTGAGGTAACTCAGTCAAAAAAAGAATACACATGGTATGTACTCACTGATATGTGGATATTAGGCAAAGAGTATGAAATACACATGATACAACTCACGGACCACATGAAGCTCAAAGGAAGGAAGACCAAAGCGTGGGTACTTTGGTCCTACTTAGAATGGCGAACAATATTCGAGGGAAGTAGAGGGTGTGAGGGACTTGGGAGAGGAAGAGAGGAGGGGGAGGGGAAAAAGAGGGGCAGAATCAGGTATGGGAAGAGATGGAGGAGATGTACAGAGGGTCAAGAAACTGAACAGAGGTGTGTAGCAATGGGGGATGGGGAACCAGAAAGTCCCAGATACCAGGAAACCAAGAGCCTCCCAGACCCCACAGGGATGACATTATTTTGAATACCCCACAAAAGGGAGCGAGAACCTGTCAAGACCAGATCCAGAGGTTAGACATGGCCCCCAGGTTAAGGAATGGGGCTACCCACCTATCTCCAAAATTTTTACCCAGAATTGCTACTGTCTAAAGGAAATACAGGGACAAAGAGTGAAATAGAGACGAAGGAAAGGCCATCCAGAGACTGCCCCACCTGGGGATCTATCCCACATGTGGATGCCAAGAAGAGCTTGCTGACAGGAGCCAGATTCAGTTGTCTCCTGAGAGGCTCTGCCAGATCCTGACCGATACATATGTAGATGCTTATAGCCAACCATCAGTCTGAGCATAGGGAGCCCAGTGGAGGAGTTAGGGGAAGGACTGAGGAACTGAAGGGGCCTTATCTGGCATCAGTGGGAGGGGAGACCCTTGGTCCTATGAAGAGGAATGCCCCAGTATAGAGGAATGCTAGGGAGGTGAAGCAGAAGTAGGTTTGGGGGTGGGGGGGAGCACCGACATAGAAACAAGGTAAGGGGGGATGGGATAGGGGGTTTGCAGAGGGGATACATTTGAAATGTAAACAAATAAAATATCCAATTAAAAAAAAGAGTGTGGAGTCAGTCACTTCACCTGAATATGCCTCTTTGATATCAAGAGAAGACGAGCAGAATAGTTTCATTGGGAAGGGTTAACTCGGTGTATGTGGTTATCTAGAAGAGATCACAGCACACAGTAGTGATTGCTAAGAAGTGAGGAAGGGAGACAGCTCTCCGAGGGCCCCGGGCCCCAAAGCTCTCTGTGAACAGCATTGAAACAATCACAGTAATGGTGAGATTATGGAGCATGGACAATTAAACAGAGAAGGCTGGCACCAGAATGGCTATGTGCAGGCTAGTCTTGTACATTCTAAAAATCAGGAGGAAAATACTGTCCAACAAAATCTAGTATATAAAGTTGCATATTATGAGAAAATATGCTTTATCCTAGCAATCATACTAACCAGTGCCAAAATGTATGAGTGAATTCAAGACATTTTCAAAGGGATATTTTTTAAAAATCAACAGATTGATAAAAATCAGTAGAAAACCTCCATAATGAATAATAGAATAAACTAGCATCCATTCATACCCCTACCAGTGCCTTCAGCAAGCAAAACAAAGAAAATAAGCCATCATCCTTAGCCTAATATTGTTTACAAGAAGCCCATTGCATATGGTTTTATTTGTATTCAGATCTTTAATAGCTTGACCATAAAAGGCAGTCCTGCCTCCCGAGCTGGCACATTAATCAGTTTCGGGTCTAACTGCGACAGCAAACACAAAAATAAGAATAAAACATAAAGAGGCAATGCTCACATCATATGCCCGCCACACAGAGAACCTTCAAAGATGTGGCCCACTGCCCAGAGAACCTACAAATTACTAGCGTTTCAAGAGTTGTGCCTGGGGCCTGTATACAAGTTCACCAAGTCAACATCATTTGCTTCCCTGTACATCAACTGAAGGCAAACAGACAGTGCCACAAGAAGAGGCCACTTGGAGGAGCACCAGAGATTCTATGAACTTAGGAATTAACCAAAAATACAGTGTGTGAAGATCTTAAAAAAAAAAAAAAAAAAAAAGCTGAAACCCAGCCTACCTGAATAAAGGGAGAAAAGGCATGGTGTGAAGAGGAAACTGCAAAGCTGGAAAGACACACCTTCCCTTGAACTTATCTGTATATTTATATAGGGTCGTAAACATCCTAGCATCATCTTCTGTTCCTTGATAGTCTGGTTCCAAAATCCTTATAAAATGGGATAGAATGGGGCAGAAGTTTATAAGTGTTCTAAAAAGAATATGAAATGAAAACATGCCGTGCATAGGCTTTGGCCTATAGCAGCAGTATGTGTTTATAATCTGTTCTTGAAACATGACAAACACAGATTAGAAGGTATAAAAGAAATTCTTTAAAAACACTGGGCTGCAGACAGCATTCTCAAAATCAATCTACTCCCCCCAATCAAAGGTAACCTTGATTTACATCTAAACTGCATTGTATTCCAGGGAAACAAAAATGATCATAAACAATGTTTATATAAACTGGAGAAAGGGAGAAATTCTTGAAACATGTACTAGGAAAACTATAAAGTCATTCATAAAACCATTTGAAAGCAACAACCTAACAGATGTTACCCAAAGTTTATTAGTGAAAGAAGCTTAAAAGAGTAAATACAGATGGTCAAAAATATATTAAGAACTTTCTTCACACTCAAGGAAATCACCCGTCAGCTTCACAAAGGTTTTACGTTTTAAAGTGAGAAATCTGACCAGGTAGCAATCAGTTTGAAGGAAGGCTATCTTTGAAACTTAAAATGTAATGACTATACTGCTTAAACTGTCTATGACTGACATCACAGTAGCCTGCTCAAACCAGCATTACCACAAACAGAAGTGCTGCTACACTGGGGTGCTTCTGTGTTATGATGTCACTGGCAATAGGAATTCCCAGCTGCATTGTGATCTTACAGGAACATTGTAAGTGTACCCTGTGGTTAGCCAAAACATCATTCTTTATATAGTAAGATGTTTTTAAAATTCAGCTTATCTGCCTGAGCATTGGAGAGAAGGCTTGGCTATCAAAGGCTAGGGTCACAACAGAACAGACATTTTGTATTTTTAAGAATGTTGGAAAATGAGGGCCCTGTAGTGCTATTTATTCTATTCTATTTATCTGATAGGAACAGTGAAGGTTCTCGTATTGGGTTGGCTTTCTTTTTTCCCACCTATTGTAATACCTGTGTATTAGAATACCTGCCTAATACTGCTACCTGCTCATAATCTTCCCAGGTAGGTTATCTAACACCAAATCTGTAATATTTCCAAGTCTGTTTTTGAACCTTTTGTTTCTGATTAGCTATCAAGTTAAGTTTCTATTGGAGCAGTTTGGCAGATTTTATATTCATAAAAATGTCTTTTTTAATGAACTATAAAATTTTTAGTCTACCCTCCCACAGTTCCTTATTCCATTCTTCCTTCTCTCTGTCTCCAAGAGGATATCACCACCCCTACCCCCAGCCCCCATGCCAGGCCTCCCCACTCCCTGGGGCCTCAAGCTCTCAAGGATTAGGTGCATCTTCTCCCACTGAGGCCAGACCAGGCAGTCCTCTGCTATATGTGTCAGGGGCCTCAGACCAGCTAGGGTATGCTGCCTGGTTGGTGTCTAAGAAATCCCAGGGGTCCTGGTTAGTTGAGGTTGCTGGTCTTCCCATGGGGTTCCCCTCCTCTTCAGCTTCTTCCAGCCTTTCCCCTGTACATAAACTTCTAAATCCTACCCCGCCCCCGCCCCTTCTAACTTTTAATTCATTCTGTCTTCTGGAATGGACGCCAATACAGCCTACCTAATTCCTAAGGAAGTACGAGAAGTAATTTCCTTCTACTACATGCACCCCATTGATAGATCTGGAATCCCATCTTTCTTTTCTCCTCCCCAGGTATGGAGCAGTTTCTGCAGGGATGCTGTGCGCCCTTACCACCTTGTCCCAGCAGCTAGAGAATGAAAATGCTGTGGATGTGTTCCAGGTGGCAAAAATGATCAATCTTATGAGACCTGGAGTATTCACAGACATTGTAAGTAATTTGCATATGCATGAAACCTTCAGAGAGAGCATCACATGATACTCAGTTTTGTACTCGGGCCCCGGGGTTCTTAAGTAGGGTATGTCTAGCAGGAGACATCTGGCAGTACCTGGAGACTTACTGGGCTTCACAACTGTACATCTCTGGCATTTAATATGTAAAACACCCTACAATACACAGACAACCCTTGCCAACATAGAATTATCTAGCCCAAAATATCAGTAATGTTGTACTTAAAAGGAAAAAACCCCTCTGCTTAATAGTAGTGTGCTGTCTAGTTTCAAAATAAGGATATTCCATTATCTGAGGGAGTCACCAACCCTGCATCAGATTCCATGCTAACAAACCAGCAGGACGCCATGAAAGGCTGTGGAGCTCAGTGATTGCTTTTAAAGTCTCTGAGATATGATTTCTGCTCTTCTTGTCTTGGGGGAGTCTTTCCATCTTAGATACCATGTCTAACCAGCTCTTCCCTCTCGTTTTCCAGGAACAATACCAGTTTGTCTACAAAGCAATGCTCAGCTTGATCAGTACTAAAGAAAATGGAAATGGTCCCATGACCGGGGACAAAAACGGTGCTGTGCTAACTGCAGAGGAGTCAGACCCTGCAGAGAGCATGGAGTCTCTGGTGTGACTAGACCACTGGAAGGGCACTTCATTTGTAAACTTCTGAGACTTGTAAAGACAGAAATTTTTTGAGGCCTTTTTTGCCAGACTCTAGGTTATACAATAACCCAGTTACTTTTTTACACTGATAAAAGTTTTGATATTTATTTTTTGCCATTTTCTGTCTTAATGGTATCCTACTGAGCATTTGCGCCTGTTCTTCATTTCACACAGTGAAACGCAACTTTACCTAGTTTGCACTATATGATCAGTGTTAACTGCCTATAATCTAATACTACAGAAACCCTGATGTGACATTCCATGACCACATACATGCTATTTTTTAGTTCCGTGCAGTGAAGGTCTTTGTTATGACAGTGAATCTCAGTTTTATTATTATTCTAAAGCAACTACAATTGCTTAGCAGGCAACACTGTACTATTCTCAGTCCCCTCGATTTTTTAGGCACTGTTCAATACTATATGCCTTCTGTTTTAATGGAGTGGATGGGCGTTGTTTCCTTTTGCAGGACAGCAGGTGACTGGGAGCCCTATAGATCTGTTGGTATCAGTTCCATTTGTAATGGTTGAGGGACCACTAAGAAGTTAAGAGGGCTTCAGAGTTACTTCATGTGAACATCTCTTATTAGTTATCAAGTTATATTCACAGTTGAAATGTGTCAAAATAAAGAATCATTCTGTATTATGGATTTCACAGTAGCTATGTGGACAGTGTCTGTTATTTCCATTTTCACTCTCCGAAGTAGCAAACCCTAAAATCAGGGCTGTCTTTTACAATGGGAAGATGGCTCTACTTTACACAATTTACTTATGACACTCTTTAGTTAATTCAACTATAGCTTTTTGGTAAATAGTACCATAGTAGCTACAACCACAAAATAGGTATTGACATTTAAATGTAGTCTTTGAAAAGTCCCTACTAACTACTCCTATAGCGATCTAATAAACACTACCTATAGACAGCATTCTTTTTTTTTTTTTTTTTGCCAAATGTTTCATAATAAATCTCTTAATTACATCCAACTCTACTTAAGACTGAATTGGAAATATATTTGGGACTCAATTTTTATAGCTCTTACTTTGAGAAAGAAATAGGAATCTTAAAGAGAAAATCCAGTTCTTGAATAAAAGATGGCATCTCCATTTTAGACTGGGTTTTAAGAGAAGAGATGCAGATGCTCGCAAACAAATGTACATTTATAAAAGATGGCAGTAGTCATTAGGAAGCCCAGAGGCCAGTGTCTGGAGCTACTTTCAGCACATAGTACAAACTGGAAGCATTATTAAGAAATTTCATTTGAGTTTGTTTAAAACAAAACAAAATCCACTAAGCTATTAATCAGGATCTGTATCTTCCTTTTCCTGTTTCCTTTTGAAAGTCAACTTCTGCCAGAATTGAAATCATCCCCCAAGATTGGTTTCTTCTTTATGACAGAAAGCTTTCTGAAGAGGAGGGCAGCATCTCAGTGTGAATGAGGCTTTAGTGTTCGTGTGTTGTTTTCTGGAACAAGTCACAAAAGTGCTGGAGAGCCAGAGCTGCTAAGGAGAGAGTCACAGGCCAGGCCCAGAGGTTTCAACGCATGGGCCAGGCTAGTAGAATCCCATGAAGATAGTGTGCGCACAATGACCTAAAAGAATTGGGAGGCTGGCTTTCAAAACTGGTGAGCAGCTGAGCCGAATCCACTAACGTATCTGCGCTAGATGGATTTACCAACCCCTCCAGCCCCACCAGAGGGGTCACCTCTGCACAATACAAAGGATTGACCATAAGAAACATAACTCTTAGAGGCTGAGGGAAATAAAGAAGGAAAAGGTTTCAGATTGTGGTAAGAGCTTCCTAGTCAATCAAGCAGATTCTTTGTGCTGTGCACAGATCTGATATTAGCTAATGCTTTTCAGTTAGATGCTCAGTGGAATTAACATTTGAATTGGAGTTCACAGTCTCTCAATTGTCTCTTAGTAAAAAATAACATTGTCTAGAAGACAAATGGCAAGTATTACTTTCTGTGCTGTTTACACAAGATTCAATTCATGAAAATGCATACTCTCTACAGTTCTGGGGCTCTCTCTTGCACGAGTGAGAGAAGAATGGGAGAAAGGGAGGAAGAAGTAGAACAGAAGTACAATCAAGGCTGGGGAGAAGCGTCCTGTGGGCAGCCTACATGTCTACAACAGGCTTGAGCCAAAGCCTACAGATGCCAGCCTACTGGACTATGTGCAGTTGCTATGTGCCCATTTTGCCAAAGTGGTCCACACACCCTTTACTGGGAATGATAGTTACCTTCAGCTGTCTTCAGTCCTCACATTCACCACAAATTTGTATCTTCACCATTCTTTGCTATTGGCAAAAATATTTTTGCATCTTTCCAGAGGCAAAGAGTTCCAAAGATGTTTTCTTTGAGACATAAGCACGTGGCTTAAGTATATAATAAGGTTAGTACTATTTACAGTCGAGGGGAAAGATATAACTATTGGTAAAGCTAATGTGAAAGTTTATGAGATATGCTGTTTTTATGAATTTACCTCTAGGGAAATGAAATATACAAACCAAATGAAGCTGAATTGTTATCATTTGATCAGGTGGACATGCTGGATATCACAGATGTATTAGAGACACCTGAAAAGTTTCTTGTACCTCAAACTATAATATCATCTTTGAGATATATATATATATATATATATATATATATATATATATATATATATATATCTTTCTGAGTTTCAAGAATAAGTACAGTTTAGTTTGGTGGTTTTTCTAGACTTTATATGAGCTTTGAGAGCCTGTGTTAAATAGAAGAGTCCAGCAAAGTTAAAAAAAAAAAGTTATAGTGTTCAAGGTAAAAAAGAAAAAGGGGTTCTGGTATTGAAAGTCTGGTTCGTAGCTTTTACCCCAGAGTGACAGTGAAGCCAGTGAGTAACCATCATTGTTTTATAATAACATAGCACAACTGCCTTCTCATGACCTTTTCATAAATGCATATATACTATGTTTAAAATTAAAATAAGAAACCACTTTACCAAAGATACACATTACTAATTCTAAGCAAAAAAAAAAAAAAAGATATAAAAAAAAAACCCTGAACTCATAATAATTTTAAAAAGTAATCAAAATGTAATTCTGTTAAAGCTTTTGCAGTTATGCTGGTGAATGCCTTCTCAACCCCAGTGTTCTAAAGTTTTTGTTCAAACGGTGCCAGTACATTTTTATATGAAGGGAATGCCTGCTTTTTTCCTCCATAGCAGCTGTAATTCATGTAGCCCTTTGTACTTTCCCTTAGTCCCCACTTAACACACAGCATTGGCTTTATTTATCTCTAAAAAGAAGGCATGGTAAAAAAAAATTAATAAAAAAATTATAATGACATTTGGCCTCTACTTTTGTCTTAGCTGTTAAAATGTTTTTAGTATTTTTGTTAAATATTTGCAAAGGGAAGCATTTTCTACAGAGGATAATTAATTTCAAGAAAAATATCTTGAGTTTTAAGGAATAAACATCTCCAGAAAAGGAGACAGTCAATTTTATAAAATGTCGTAACTCTCCAACATTTGGGGTAGTGACTCCTTTTTTGTTAGGACATTTGAAACTAGCAAGTAGCCGTTGTTTCTAAAGAGCCCCACTTCATGTCAACTCCTGTTTCTTTAACTTCATTTTCAAACAGCTTAAAACATTAAACCTGTAAATATTTTGTTGCTTGAGTAAGCATCTTCTGGGAGCTTTGTATCTATGGTATATAATCATAGAATTTTATATTTTCATATAAAGCTAATTTTTTTCTAGTTTCAACTATGTCATAGTTCTTTTAGTTGTTGGTGCCCCCTCCCCCGTGGTGGATATGTGAACTTCTGTGTATTGAAGTAGCAAGAACCATCTTTGCATTCCAAAAGAATCCGTGTGTTCTTCCTTTGAGGTAGTGATTGTGAAAGTTGGGTGTTCTTTTTAATTCCATTGACCATTAGTGCAATAGCAATTAGACATGACTAGTCACTGAATACATTTGTCACATTGACCCATTTTGGAAAAAGTGATTTTTTTTTTTAAAGAATTGTTCTGTGGGGGGAGGGGTTTTATAACCTGAAATTTTTTCCCTTTTTCCTTCTGTTTAAAACTATATCAAATCATTCTATTATAGTGTTATTTAATATGTAAATTGTATTGCTATACATAAAATAAAGTATGGTTTTTGATGTACTTGATAGTATCGAGCGTTTCTATGAAATGAGGTTCTCTTACCCCTTTTAGGTCACATTAACACTCAGCAGCCCTCTATCACCATGTTAATTGTAGTAAATGAAAGTTAGTAATCATTTTGATTTATCAAAAGGACATGCACTTGCCATGCTGCTTTGTTGATATTCTTCCTCCTCCTATGAGCAAGCAAGACAAAGTCCCACAGGTGACTCTCCCTCCGAGATCTCAACTACAGTGGGAGCAACCTTTCCCTCTTAACCTACTGTCTAGGATGAAGGGTGACTCACCAACAACAACCAACAACGTATTTGCAGAGTCATGAAGTAGACGAAGACATAGGATCAGAACAAGTGCCTCTCGTGTGTGTGTGTGTGTGTGTGTGTGTGTGTGTGTGTGTGTGTGTATGTCACTGTAAGAATGCATCTCTTTCTCGAGTTTTACTCTTGGTGACTCTAGTTTTCTGTATCAGAGGATCATAAATTATACTCTATAGAGATCCTAGATCCTAGTCAGGCAACAGATATATTTTAATTGGCCTCTAATTTTTATAACCTCATATTAGTTACCTACATTTAAAAATAAGATTCCAGCACTTGGGAGGCAGAGGCAGGCGGATTTCTGAGCTCGAGGCCAGCCTGGTCTACAAAGTGAGTTCCAGGACAGCCAGGGCTATACAGAGAAACCCTGTCTTGAAAAAAAAAAAAAAAAGATTCTCAGGACTCCAAGGACCTTAGATGAAATGCCCTACATTGGGGAAAGGGAATTTGTAGAGCCCATCTCCAGCAGAAAGACAGGGCATCAAGTAAGGGATGCCATTGCCATCCCACAGTCCAAACTCTGACCCATAATTGTTCCTGTCTGAAAGAACTGCAGAGATGGAAATGGAGAGGAGCCTGGGGAAAAGAAAGTCCAGTGACAGGCCCAAAAGTGGGATCAAGATCAAGGGGAGGCCACAAGACCTGATACTATTACAGAGGCTATGGAGCGTTCACAAAAAGAGACCTATCATGACTGCCCCAAAAGACCCAACAAGCAGCTGAAAGAGCCAGTTGCAGATATTTGCTCCCAACTAATGGACAGAAGCTGCTGACCCCTGTGGTTAAATTGGGGAAAAGCTGGAAGAAGCTGAGGAGGAGGGCAACCCTGTAGGAAGACCAGCAGTCTCAATTAACCTGAACCCTTCAGATCTCTCAGACATTGGACCACCAACTAGGCAACATACACCAGCTGAGATGAGGCCCCCCCAACACATATACAGCAGAGAACTCCTGGGTCTGGGTTTAGTCAGAAGATGCATCTAACCCTCAGGAGACTGGAGGCCCCAGGGAGTTTAGAGGTCTGGTAAGGTGGGGGTGGGGTGGGGAGGAGGTATGGGATGTGGATCAGTCAGAGGGTGGACCTGGAGGGGAATAAATCTGGAGTTTAAATACTTTTTGCATTCAGATTCAAAACTCGGTTGTGGTATGCTAACAGTCTCCCACAGCAATCGTGTCTGATCACCATTTAACTAACCCTTCTAGGGCCATTGTCTCTGAAATGAGCAGTTGTCTCTGAAATATGCAGTTAGGATCTCAGGGCCATGCCCCCCCCCTCAGGTTGGCAAGCCAACAACCAAGAGCAGCAGGAGAATCATTTATGTTGACCTCCTCATCACCCATATTCTGCCAGCCAGAGCACAGCACCTTCTCACATTCTTTACTCCTCTGGAATCAACCAAGATGATACCATTTAGTGAGATATTATGACCAGATATAGTAAAATCAACTGTCCAACTCCATGGCTTTGACTATACAGAATATATAGACAAAGAAGTTTCATTTCTGTTAAAGAGAATAGGGGAGAGAAAACCACACTAAAACTCCACACACCAAAAGTGAAACTTTAGTGAGATTTAGGAACAAGTCACTGATGGCCACAGCCTGGTTGAAAGATGGGACTAAAGAGAAAGGTTCAAGTTGAGTGTCATGGATGATAATCCTAGCTCTTCGGAGGAAGAGAGAGGAGGCTCCAGAGTTCAAGGTCATCCTTAGCCACATAGTGAATTCTAGTTCAGCATGAGTTGCATAGCACCCTTTCTCAAAACCATAGACACCAAGATGAATGGATGAAACACTAGCTTTACTTTATATATCCTATGTTAAAGGTGAAAACTAACAAGTTAAAAATAGCTTTTGTGGTTATGAGGTTTTATTTGGCAAGGAGTACAGTCAGAGCTGCATTTTATCTCACATGCTGCTTAAAAGCTGAGAAAGAAGAAATTAACATTACCTTACATGGCCTTGAAGGTAATTATTTTTCCTCCCCACACAGGCATCTGCAAAGTGTGAGGTCAGACTTAGTGCAATCCTCCAGTCACCTTTCCAAGTTTGTTTTAAACTGTAGATATCATCTCTATCATATTAGAGTCCATCTCACAAGCAGCTGCTGGGATGCAACCTAACCCTAATCCACCAACTACACAGTAGCTTTACTCTTAAAACGTAAAGTTACTAACAGAGGCCTTTACACTTTACTCTTAAAAGGGAGTCTGATGACCTCAGTGGTAGACCATTTGCCTAGATAGAATGCATGAGGCCTGGGTTCAATCTCCAACACTGAAATAAAAGTTCAATTTATTCATAATTACTTGCAGGGCTGCGGAGGTGGTTCTGTAGGTAAAGAGCTTACTACAAAGCATAAGACCCTGAGTTGGGTTCTCCAGCACTATGTAACAACTGGACACCATGGCACACAACATCTGTAACTCTAGAGCTAGAGGAATGAAGAAGAATCTCTGTGGCTTGCTGACAGCTCAACTAAATCAGTATGTTCCAGATGTGTGTGTGTGTGTGTGTGTGTGTGTGTGTGTGTGTATTTCAGTAGAGATTGATTTTAGGCAAAGAATAAAAAAGACAGTTGTGTACCGTTGTGAGCAAGTAAGCAGAGCCATTCAGCACAGAGGCTGCTTCTGAGTGCATACTGTGCTCACAAAATTCCTTTTATTCTACATTACACTAGTTCTTGGAGCAACATTTGCCAGAGGGTAGAGAGAACTATGGAGTCAAAAAGCCACGAGTCTAGTCAATTTTGTCACTTTGAGATCTAGGGAAAGTACTCCACCCCTCCACTCCTTGCCAAGTGCCATTTTCCTCTTCTATAAAACACAGAAACTAATGTTTACCTAATTACACAGCTGGGAGAACTAAAGAAGATGATTTGTGCAAATTTCTCATACAGTGCACAGGAAATACTTGATATCAATTACTGAGGTCTTATAGTTTTGTTTTATTTAATTATTTAGCATATCTATGATCAATCATGAAACAAAATTCAGCTTGCTCATCTTAATAACAATGCTAAGAAATCTATACTCAGAAGGCTTCCCCATCCCTCCTCTTTCCCCTTCCGTTTTCCTTCTCCCTGTACTGGAGATTGAACCTAGGATCTTGTGTATGCTGCGCAAGCCTCTAATGCCTCCTAACATCCTTAGCCCTTTACAAACAGGGTCCAGCTAAGTTACTCACACTGGTGTTGAGCTCACTCTGTGGCCTAGGCAGGTCTTGAATGTTCACTGTTCCTGTCCAGCCTGTAAAGAAACTACTCTGTGTGTGTGTGTGTGTGTGTGTGTGTGTGTGTGTGTGTGTGTGTGTGTGTCTGGATTCCAGGAACATAGTCTTAATTCATTCTTCTCTCATACAATCCATCCCTACTGTAGTTTCCTCTCCCCCCACTCCTTTGGTTTTCCTGCCCACATCCCCTCTCCCCTAACCCTACTGTAGTTTCTTCTCCCTCCACTCCTTTGGTTTTCCTGCCCACATCCCTCTCCCCTAAACGAACTCTATTTCCTTTCAGACAGGGACTCTTCCATAACTTCCAAGAAGTGAAACAATGCTTCACAATGTCTGTTACTCTTGAGCACCAACTGCAGAATACTGTAGAGTATTTCTCTGTACAACATGGTGAAAAAGAGAGGCCATATTTCTGTCTCTACCTCCTTCCCAAAGGCTTACAGTGCTAATTCCTTTCTCCTTGGCTGAATTGTAAAGAATATCTGCTATCTTTATTTAATTTATTTATTTATTTGAAATATATGCAGTGTGGGCATGCTATCGCACACATGTGGAGGCAGGAAGAGTGTTGAAAGTCCTATGTATCCCTCACAGATTCTAGGACGTGAACTCATGTCATCAGCCTTGGCAGCGAGTGTTCCTGCTGAGCCATACTGCCACTCATTCAACTGATAACCACTGCAATTCTTGCTAGTGCCTACACATTAATGATCATAGCCTCATTTATCAGCCACTGTAGACACAGTTGGCTTCTTTGGTCACTCATTATCATGAGTGGACCTAAGTCAGAGCCATTTCCTCTTTTTGTAATATTCCTTAATTCCACGAAGTACACACCTTTAGTGTATAACATATTCCCACAGAAATAAGACCATTTGTTTCTCAAACAAAAACTTAGTGATTGAAGGGAGAAACATTATATAAGTTATAGTCAGTGCCTTATAACTCTTGGTATTTTAACAATACATTTTACAATGCATTCCAATAAATCACATGATATGAATCATGACAATGTTTCAAAACTTGAAAACTAATATGGGGTGAGACTTTACAACAAGAGAAAATATTTAACACGGTTTTCCTGGAAAGCTGAATTACAATCATGTAAATCTAAATAGAATTAGTCACTAATACACTGCTAAATGTTCATATTTGCTTAGTATATGTGAACTGGACTTTGTTGCCATCATAAATGGCTAGTCAACTACTTTAAGATTCTTCAGTGCTACTAAACAGATTATTGTCATGTAGATGAGGCACTTCACACTCCACCCTCTTTGTCTTGTTCATTTCCTAAGTAGCTAATATGTGTATGTGTATGTAAGCTGGCCATGTACTTTCAAACTATCCCTAGTTGTTTAAAATTTACTCTAAACTCTTTATAACACTACAAAGGACTTGCTAGCTATTCCCCAGAGCAAAGCCTTTCACCTCTCAGAGGTAGCCCATCCCCTCAGATGCTACAAGTGCTGAGGAAAAGCTCTGTTTTCTCCCACTTAACTGAAAATATTATTGTGTAGACTCACAGGTAGCTATGCCTCTAGAGGTATTCCCCAGAGTTTGCATCTACCCTTACTATCTTCTCATCCAGTTTATAAAGTGTGAATTTAATTAAACTGGAAACTTGCTGTTAGACATTGTTAAACACTCCAAAAAATAAGGAAACTTGTCATAACTTTATGCCATACCATGACATTTCCTCTGCCAACTGCTAGTGTATTTATTTATATAATAATATTTGAATAAGATCTCTTTAGGCATTACTCAACTAAATAACTTGGGCAAAAGTCAACTGAATCTAGCAACTTCCCTGCTATATTTGCTTTCTTCTCATCACAACGGGAGAAGGATCCTTGAAAGTATGGAAGACCAACTTTTCCAAAGTCATTCACTACTGAGGTAGTGAACCCATGCCTTCATGCCCTCTCAAGATCCTAGTGTGTGTGTACTTTTCTCCCTTGAATGGAATACTTGTTTCTTTGACAAGTCACTAATTTTCCTACATAAACACAGACTCTTTATACCAAGACTTCTTTACCCTTAACTGTAATTATTTCCTGTGGTGGTGAACCTTCCTAGCAAGGACTGGTGCTATACAGTGACAGTGTGCTGCTCAGTTCAATCCTCCACAATGGGAACAGGAAGAGTTATCTATAATCATAAAGTCCATTCTTCTTCGCAGTCTCTGCTTAACCAATTTGTGCTGGAGTTGCATCATGACTATCCC
The DNA here is from genome assembly GCA_902729485.2 of Mus minutoides. Lineage (NCBI taxonomy): Eukaryota > Metazoa > Chordata > Mammalia > Rodentia > Muridae > Mus > Mus minutoides. The sequence goes on along the minus strand of LR749933.1, from coordinate 1,034,484 downwards.
AGGATTCTATCCTCACCTGCATTAGTGTGTCAGCAGTAAGCCATAGTACTTTCTTCAAGCACTCAATGAATTAAAATCAACTACTAGGTCCTAGGTGGTTATGAGGTAGTGTAGGTGGCAGAAATACATCCTTGGCTTCATGGAACTTGTGGCTGTTAGACAGACAAGAATACATAATGAAATATTTAGTATACATCAGCAAACAAAACTGGATGGGGATACAGAGTAATGATGTAATGATGGATGACAGATAACTTGGTTGGCCCTATCTGTACCGCAAGACTTATAAAGTTTAGAGGCCCATTTTGTGAATTTTCTTATGTTTGGCTTACCTCCCTGGTTGGGAACATGCTGAGAAGTATCTGGGACCTCAAAAGTACAACGATCTTAACTTCTAAAAGCTGCTCAGAGTTACTATAACCTCTGCTCCTTCTCAAGATTCCACTATTTATCTCATCTTTTCAACAGGTAAGCATTGGTATGCTGCCTCTGGCATTAATGTTTCCTTTTTAAGTTTATAGACAATTCCAGCACCCAATGCAGATCCACCCAAGCTCATGTAACTTTATATCATATCATTGAGTAACAGCTTCCTGTAAGATTGAAATATTCCATCCAGCAGGGAAGCTCCTTAAGAAGAAAGGCAAACAATTCAAAATTGCTTCAGCAAGTCACTAAAAATGACCATATTTACTAGCCTCTCCCCTGCAAAGTAAACAATAAAACCTGAGAGTCCCTCTCAAACTAAGCAAAGTTAAACTGCAAAGAAGACTCTCTGGCTAGCTAGATCAGCTGCCTAGAAGAAGCAGAAACCAGAAACCAGTGAACCTGCTTCCAACAGGTTTAGATCAGAGTCACTTAGAAAGAATACTCTCCAATCTGTTGAGCTGCCTACAGACTCTTTAGTGTGCTACAGGTTCCCAAATTTTCTGATCTGTCTCTTTTGCCAGGTGGGCTTTTGTGATGCAGCTATCTTTGGGTCATTTCTGTTCCTGTACAAAACCCTTCACCCATATTCTTGTAAGTAACCCCAATAAAATTCATGGGTTCACCAAGCTGTAATTTGGTGATCTCTTTACTTTGGTTTGTCAAGGGTTCCCGAACTGGGATGACTATACATGTATGTTGCATCTCCCTAGTAAAAATGTCACAGAGTGCACACACACACACACACACACACACACACACACACACACACACACACATATACAATTCCAAAGACTCATAAGGCATACCTCTAGTCCCAATATACACTATACCAAAAACTCTAGACTTGTCTTGATACAACTGTATATTTATTATTTCCACTTGTAGCTCTTCATAAGTATCCCAAATGTAATGCAATAAAAACCACAACTCAGATATTTCCCTTTATCCTGTTCCTCCCCCAGACTTTCACCATATAAATAAATAGCAATAGTATCTATATAGGTCTAACTAAAACCCTCAATTTCTGTATACTTCCTGCTATCTTTTCAGAGATAGGGTCTTGCTATAATGCCAAGGTTGGCCCCAAGTGCTTAAACCCAACATCAGTTGTCTCAGAACCTAGACTACAGGTGCATGATACTGTGCCAAGTACATTTAAAGTCAATACAATTTAAACACAGGCAGAATATCTCAACTGATACTTCTCAAAGATCTACAAAAGGAAATAAAAAACTATAAAACACACACACATTCCAATCAATAAATAGGCTAATGAACTGAGTTAACAGTTTTCAACAGGCAGAAAAGAAAAAATATTCAATTTTTAATATTGGTCAATAAATATTCTAAAATATGTGAAACATTCTTAGCCATCAGGAAAATGCAAATATGAAGTACATTGTGATCCAAGTCAGAATGGCTAACATTAGGAAATAAATAACAATTCATTCTGGTGAGATTAGGAAAAGAGGAATGCCCTTTCACTGCTGGTAGGAATATAAACTGCTGTAGCTATTATATGAATCAGTATGCAAGTTTCTCAAAACAACTAGGAATAAGGGCCTGGAAAAAGACTCAGTGGATAGAGTGCTTGTTGCACAAACATAAGAACCTAAGTTCAAATCCACAGCAAATAAGGTACAGTACAATTAAGACGCCTAACATTATTCCCTGGCCTTCCCATGTATGTACAGGTGTACACATGTACCCAAATCAGAAATAGAACTACTGTGGGATTTAACTATACCAAATTATGCAAAAAGGATTTCTAAGTGTACCCAAAAGGAATCTGCACATGCTTAGATGCTGGTCAACAGATGAGAGAACTGCATGTAATAATTTCCCAGCCATTAAGAAGAATAAAATCATGACACATAAATGGCAATTGTTAGAATGAGAAGTTATTACGTTAAGTAAAACAATCTAGACAAAGGGACAAAAAGACACATCTTCTCTTACATAGGGGTCTTATATTTAACTTTTATATATGTATGTGTATGTGGGGGTCAGGGAATAAGAAAGGGGACATCAGAGGGATAAAGGAGATCTAAGATGAAGAAAGTGCACACATGAGATTTAATATCAGAAGAAACACGATTGAGGGGAGGAGAGGAACACAGTGCTGCATAAGGGAGAAAAGTGGGCAAGGATGATCAGCAGTAAAGTATGTATAACAAAATCAATTACCATGTATGCTAATTTTTAAAAAGGTTAGATGAGGGAATGGAAGATTGTTCAGTAAAGTAAGTAATATGCTGTCCTAGGATTCCTATTGTTAGAAGAAACACAATGAAAGGCAACTTTTACAAAAGAACCATCTAAAGCCCACCCCCACAGTGACACAGCTCCTCCAACAAGATTACACCTCCGAATAGTGCTACTCCCTGAGTCAAACACATTCAAGCCACCACATTCAACTCCCTGGCCCCATAGGGTTGTTCAAATACATAAGTCTATGGGGGTCATACCTAGCCATAGCAAAATGCATAATACATTTAATCCAATTTGAAAAGTCCCTATAGTCTATAGCAGTCTCAAAAATGTTAAAAAAGTTCAAAGTTCAAACTTTTCTGAGACTCATTCAATCATTTAACTGTAATCCTCTATAAAGTCAAAATAAAAAAGCAGATCACATACCTCCAGCATCACAGAATATATATTACCATTCCAAAATGGCATAGTGAGGAAATACTGGACCAAAGCAAGACCAAAATCCAGCTGGGCAAACCTCAAACTCTGCATCTGATGTAAAAGCATTCTTCATATCTCCAACTCATTCATCTTGGTGAACTGAAAAAAAAAAAAACAAAAACAAAAACAAAAAAAAACCTTCTTCCTGGGCTGGTTCCACTCCCTGTTAGCAGCTTTTCTCAGCAAGTATTCCTTGACTCTGGTTATCTCTAATATCTTTCCATCTTCAATGCAATTTCATCATTACAGCTTCTTGTTCCAATGTCTGGGAGCCACACACCATCTTCTGGACTTCTCAAAAGGATTTGTGCCATTTCTCCTGCTCTGCCCTCTAAGCTCTGGTTGACTCCACTCCATTGCTGCTGCTGTTCTTGGTGGTCATAAATACACCTAACATGATATAACTATTGCTCATACAATTGTAAACTTGTAAATGCATTGTAAATTTAGAATAGTTCAATGTCCCTTGGGAACATCCGTTTAGTATCTCAACTTAAATACCAATTGATATTCTCTTAATTGATGTTAAAGAAATTGGAAGAAAACACAAATATCCCTCTCTCTATATATATGTTCTTAAAATAAAACATGAGCGCTCATATCACTTAAAATCCTCATTTCTACAACTGTTCATGTTGCCTTAAATGGTATTTATAACTACCTTCTTCTACTATTTATTCCATAGCTTTGTGTGGGGCCTGGAACAAAAGGGTCTTCAACAGGTCCAGGTCACTGTGCAGGCTGCTTTACCACTTGGACCATAAGATTCAGAAGATCCAATGGTACTTGAGGTGTCTGTGGTAGATAGAGATGCTGCTTGGAGCTTTTTACATGCCCCTATAGTTGAATCACAGAAGAAACCCTTAGGATTTTAGAGAAAGCTTTACCATCATCTGCAGACAACTATTCTCCTATTGAAAAACACCTCTTGGTCTGCTATTGGGACTTAGTGAAAACTGAACGTTTGGACAGCAAGTTACCATTTAACCTGTATTGCTGATCATGTGCTGGATGTTATAGGATGCACCAAGTCATAAAGTAGGACATGCAAAACAGTGATATATGATCAAATAGAAGTGTTATGTATATGATTGGGCCCAAGCAGGTATTGAAGGCACAAGCAAGTTACATGAAGAAGTTGCCCAAATGCCTATGGTTTCTACTTCTCTTACAATGTCATCTGCTATCAAGCATGTGCCTATGACCTCATGGGGTGTTCCCTATGACTGGCTGACTAAAGAAGAGAAGACTAGGTCCTGGTTACTGATGTTTCTGCATGTTATACAGGCACCATCCAGAAGTAGACAGCTGCAGCATTACAACCCCTTTCTGGGACAACCCTAAAAGAAACTGGTGAAGGGAAGAACTTTGGGCAGTACACATCGTATTACAGTTTGTTTGGAAGAAGAAATGGCCAGATGTACAATTGTTCACTGAATCATGGGCTATAGCCAATGGATTGGCTGGATGGATGGTCAGGGACTTAGAAAGATCACAATTGGAAAATTGATGAGAAAGACATCTGGGTAAGAAGTATGTGGATAGATCTCTGCAAATGGGCAAAGGACATGTCCTTTGTGTCCCATGTATATGATCATCAAAAGGTGACTTCAGCCAAGGAGGAATTCAATAATCAAGTGGATAAGATGGTGCATTCTGTGGACAGTCAGCTTTTTTCCCCAGCCATCCCTGTCATTGCCCATCATGAAAATGTAGCCATGGTGGCAGAGATGGGGGTTATGCTTGGGCTCAACAACATGGACTTCCACTCACCAAGGGTCACCTGGGTACAGCTGCTACTGTATGCCTGATATGCCAACAGCAGAGACCAACACTGAGTCTAAGATATGGCACCATGCATTGAGATGACCAGCCAGCAACCTGGTGACAGGTTGACTACATACATTGATCTACTTCTTTTTTAGAAAGGATAAAATCTTTTTTATTTTTTTTTATCTTACTGAAGTAGATATTTATTCTAGCTACTGATTTGCCTTTTTTGTTTGTTTGTTTTTTCATGTAATGCTTCTGCCAAAACCACCACACATGCTAATGTGCAGATACAAGGACTTAAGTTTGATTCCCCAAAACTCATATATAAAAAGCTGGACATGGTGATAAAACCCAAGGTTGTCCTCTGGCATCTGCATACATGTGCATACTCATGTATATGCACATATTAAGATAGTAAAAATAAAAAATTCAAATGATTTAAAGTTAAATTCTTAATACTTATTAAGATAGACACTAATAATAAGTGTATAAAGAGCTGCTCAATGCCCTCACTCATTATAAAGATGCAAAATAATGCCACTGTCTACTACTGAATATAATCACTGACCTAGAGGACTGGGCAAGACGTGAAAAAACAGAAATGTAAAGAGGAAAAGGGTAAGCAAAAACAGTATAGTGAATCCAAGAACTGTGAAATCACATCAAATGATTTAATTTATCTTCATATAACTCGAATCCCAGAAAGAGAAGAGAGAGTGAAGAAATATCTAAGGACATAATGGTTTGAATATGCTTGGCCCAGGGAGTGTCACTATTACGAAGTGTGGCATTTTTGGAGTAGGTGTGGCCTTGCTGGAGGAAGTATGTCACTGTGGGGGTAGGCAAAGAGAGCTTCCTCCTAGCTGCCTGAAGATACCAGTCTTCTCTTGACTGCCTTCAGATCAATATGTAGACCTCTTGACTCCGTCTCCAGCAACATGTCTACCTGCATACTGCCATGCTTCCTGCCATGATGATAATGGGCTGAACCTCTGAAGCTGTAAGCCAGCCTCAACTAAATGTTGTCCTTTGTAATAGTTGCCTTGGTCATGTTGTTTTTTTATCAGCAATTGAAACCCTAACTAAGACAATGGCATATGGTTTGCAATACAAGTACTTCAAAACCACAGATCCAGGTGTCTTAGAAAACATTAAGCAAATAACAGCAAGCACATACACATGCACACTCACATACATAAACACACACACACACACACACACGTATGCACACAGATATAGACATGTGAACACACACAGAGAGAGGGGGAGGGAGAGAGACGGAGAGAGCATTCTTTTTTTATTAAATATTTTATTTATTTACATTTCAAATGCTATCCCGAAAGTTCCCTATACCTGACCCCCTGCCTTTATCCCCCACCCACCCACTCCCACTTCCTGGCCCTGGCATTCCCCTGTACTGGGGCATATAAAGTTTGTAAGACCAAGGGGCCTCTCTTCCCAGTGATGGCCAACTAGGCCATCTTCTGCTACATATGCATCTAGAGACATGAGCTCTGGGGGTACTGTTTAGTTCATATTGTTGTTCCACCTAAAGGGTTGTAGACCCCTTCAACTCCTTGAGTAATTTCTCTAGCTCCTCCATTGGGAGCTCTGTGTTCCATGCTATAGATGAATGTGAGCATCCCCGTCTGTGTTTGCCAGTCACTGACATAGTCTCACTCGAGATAGTTATATCAGGGTCCTTTCATCAAAATCTTGCTGGCATATGCAATAGTGTCTGCATTTGGTGGCTGATTATGGGATGGATCCCCGGGTGGTATAATCTCTGGATGGTCCATCTTTTTGTCTTAGTTCCAATCTTTATCTCTGTAACTCCTTTCATGGGTGTTTTGTTCTCTATTCTAAGAAGGAATGAAGTATGCATACTTTGGTTTCGTTCTTCTTGATTTTCTTGTGTTTTACAAGTTGTATCTTGAGTATTCTAAGTTTCTGGGCTAATATCCACTTATCAGTGAGTGCATATCATGTGTGTTCTTTTGTGAATGGGTTACCTCACTAACGATGATTTCCTCCAGATACATCCATTTGCCCAAGAATTTCATAAATTCATTGTTTTTAATAGCTGAGTAGTACTCCATTGTATAAATGTACCACATTTTCTGTATCCATTCCTCTGTTGAGGGACATCTGGATTCTTTCCAGCTTCTGGCTATTATAAATAAGGCTGATATGAACATAGTGGAGCATGTGTTCTTATTACCTACCAGTTGGAACATCTTCTGGGTATATGCCCATTAGAGGAATTGCTGGATCTTTCGGTAGTACTATGTTTAATTGTCTGAGGAACCTCCAGACTGATTTCCAGAGTGGTTGTACCAGCTTGCAATCCCCACAAGCAATGGAGGAGTGTTCCTCTTTCTCCACATCTTCACCAGCATCTGCTGTCATCTGAGTTTTTGATCTTAGCCATTCTGAATGGTGTGAGGTGGAATCTCAATGTTGTTTTGATTTGCATTTCCCTAATGATTAAGGATGTTGAACATTTTTTCAGGTGCTTCTTAGCCATTCAGTATTCCTCAGTTGAGAATTCTTTGTTTAGCTCTGTACCCCATTTTTAATGGGGTTATTTGATTTTTTTGGAGTCCAGCTTCTTGAGCTCTTTGTATATATTGGATATTAGTCCCCTGTCAGATTTAGGATTGATAAAAATCCTTTCCCAATCTGTTGGTGGCTTTTTTGTCTTATTGACAGTGTCTTTTGCCTTACAGAAGCTTTGCAATTTCATGAGATCCCATTTGTCAATTCTTGATCTTACAGCACAAGCCGTTGCTGTTCTGTTTAGGAATTTTTCCCCTGTGCCCATATCTCCAAAGGTTTTCCCCACTTTCTCCTCTATAAATTTCAGTGTCTCTGGTTTTATGTGGAGATCTTTGATCCACTTAGACCTGAGCTTTGTACAAGAATGGATCAATTCGCATTCTTCTGCATGATAACTGCCAGCTGTGCCAGCACCACTTGTTGAAAATGCTGTCTTTTTTCCACTGGATAGTTTTAGCTCCTTTGTCAAAGTTCAAATGACCATAGGTGTGTGGGTTCATTTCTTGATCTTCAATTCTATTCCATTGATCTACCTGTCTGTTGCTGTACCAGTACCATGCAGTTTTTATCACAATTGCTCTGTAGTACAACTTGAGATCAGGCATGGTGATTCCACCAGAGGTTCTTTTATTGTTGAGAATAGTTTTTGCTATCCTAGGTTTATTATTATTCCAGATGAATTTACAAATTGCCCTTTCTAACTCAGTGAAGAATTGAGTTGGTATTTTGATGGGGATTGCATTGAATCTGTAGATTGCTTTTGGCAGGATAGCCATTTTGACTATATTAATGCTGCTAATCCATGAGCATGGGAGATCTTTCCAAGTTCTGAGAACTTATTCAATTTGTTTCTTCAGAAGCTTGAATTTCTTATTATACAGATCTTTCACTTCCTTAGTTAGATTCACACCAAGGTATTTTATATTGTTTGTGAGTATTGTGAAGGGTGTTGTTTCCCTAATTTCTTTCTCAGCCCGTTTATCCTTTGTGTAGAGAAAGGCCATTGATTTGTTTGAGTTAATTTTATATCCAGCTACTGCACTGAAGCTGTTTATCAGGTTTAGAAGTTCTCTGGTGGAATTTTTAGGGTCGCTTATATATACTATCATATCATCTGCAAATAGTGATATTTTTACTTCTTCCTTTCCAATTTGAATCAACTTGATATCCTTTTGTTGTCGAATTGCTCTGGCTAGGACTTCAAGTACTATATTGAATAGGTAGGGAGAAAGTGGGTAGCCTTGTCTAGTCCCTGATTTTAGTGGGATAGCTTCAAGTTTCTCTCCATTTACTTTGATGTTGGCTACTGGTTTGCTGTAGATTGCTTTTATTATGTTTAGGTATGGGCCTTGGATTCCTGATCTTTAAGAGATTTTTGTGTTTCCTCTTTAAGGACTTCTACCTGTTTAGCAGTGTTTTCTTGTGATTCTTTAAGGACTTCTACCTCTTTAGCGCTGTTCTCCTGCATTTCTTTAAGTGAGTTATTAAAGTTCTTCTTAAGGTCCTCTACCAGCATCATGAAATATGATTTTGAATCCAAATCTTTCTTTTCAGATGTGTTGGAGTATCCAGGACTGGCTGAGGTGGGAGTGCTGGGTTCTGATGATGGTGAGCAAACTTGGTTTCTGTTGGTAAGATTCTTACATTTGCCTTTTGCCTGGAGTTAGTTGTTATAGTTGTCTCTGGCTGGAGCCTGTTTCTCCTGTGATTCTGTTAGCCTCTGTCAGCTTTCCTGGGAGTCCTACTCTCTTCTGAGTCTCAGTGGTCAAGTATTCACTTCAGGAAAGCTCTCCTCTTGCAGGGAAAGTGCACAGAGGTCTGGTGTTCAGACCTGCCTCCTGGTTGAAGATGAAGGTCCGAATTGGGGCCTGTACCAGAAGATGGGTTGCCTCTGCAGTCTGAATGCTCCCCTGTGCAGCCTGCTCTGGGGTTCACAGCCCTCAGGAATTTGAATATAGCCAGTACATATCTTCGTTTACACCACTCAGAATTGAACCAATAGAAAAAACCTCCTCTCTCATTTGAATATTTGAAAAACATTTAGCTAACGCAAGTACAAAGATCTTATAGTTTCTCTCCAAATCAATTTAAGTTTACTATACTATGTCACATCCAACAGTTTTTCTGTAAATGCCCTGTGCTTAAAAGTACCGTCTTTCCTCCCTTCATGACTTCTACTCACCCTCTTCTGTGTCCTTTCATCTGCCACCACTGTTCTAGGTGGGTTCAGTTGAGCTCTAGGCCCCCTGCTCCCTTCCTCTCCATCATCTCCAGCTAGCATGCTCTCCACCCCACTCCTATTCCTTTCCCATGCCATGGCTTTCTTCTCAAAGCTGTTTCTGACTAGTTAGCTCATAACTTTTACTAATAAGACTAACTTAGTTCTTATTACATCCTTACTACTATATATATTCCAGGTGGGCTCTTGTCCCCGAGCTACAGGTGATGACAGAGGAATGGAGATGGAGAAATGAGCTGTCTTACCTTTTAAGACAAATTAGAAACCAGTCCTAGGGGCGCGATCTCAGCGGGAGGGTCCCAAGGTCCCCAGAGGACTTTCCACACTGCAGGCACCCTAGCACACCCAGGATCTTTTTTGTTTTTAGAAATGTTGTTAGCAACCCTGAGATTCCACCTCACACCAGTAAGAATGGCTAAGATCAAAAATTCAGGTGACAACAGATGCTGGCGTGGATGTGGAGAAAGGGGAACACTCCTCCATTGTTGGTGGGAATGCAAGCTGGTTCAACCACTCTGGAAATCAGTCTGGCGGTTCCTCAGAAAATTGGGCATAGTATTACCAGAAGATCCTGCANGGAAGCTCACGGTCAGCTTTTAGATGGAACACAGGGTTCCCAAGGAAGAAGGAGCTAGAGAAAGTACCCAAGGAGCTAAAGGGGTCTTCAACCCTATAGGTGGAAGAATAACTATGAACTAACTAGTACCCCCTGGGCTCGTGTCTCTAGCTGCATATATAGAAGAGGATGGCCTAGTTGGCCATCAGTGGGAAGAGAGGCCCCTTGGTTATGCAGACCTTATATGCCCCAATACAGGGGAACTCCGGGGCTAGGGGGTGGGAACGGGTGGGTAGGGTAGCAGGGCCGGGAGGGGGGAGGATATAGGGAACTTTCTGGATAATACTTGAAATGTAAATGAAGAAAATATCTAATAAAAGTTGAAAAAAAATATAAAAAACTTTCACAAAAAAAAAAAGAAATGTTGTTAGCACACCCAGAATTTTGAGATCACTGGTGAGTAGAATACAACATCTGTTCCAAAAAAAAAACAAAAACAAAAACAAAAACAGAGGGTCTTGTGCTTGCAGGAACAGGGTCAAAGGACAAAGGCAGGCCCTAGCACACCCAGAATCTTGGGATCACTGAGACGAGTCTATGCAGGAGAGCACGTGGGTGGCAGAAGCAACAGAGCTTCTTAGACAGGGTCACTTCGGGCCTTCATCCTCAGGCAGGAGACAGAGTTGACACCCAGACCCCTCAGCACTTTCCCTGCCAGAGGAAAGTCTGCGTCCAGGGAGGGGTCAGGCACCAGGATTCAGGAGGTATATCTGAGCTCCAGACTTCTGTGCACCTTCTCAGCAAGAGGAGAGCTTGCCTGCAGAGAGTGCTCTGACCACTGAGACTCAGGAGAGAGTTGGACTCCCAGGAGTGCTGACAGAGGCTAAAGAATCACAGGAGGAACAAGCTCCAGCCAGAGACATCTAATACCAGAGATTACCAGATGGCAAAAGGCAAACGAAAGAATCTTACTAACAAAAGCCAAGACCACTCGGCATCATCAGAACCCAGTACGCCCACCACAGCAAGACCTGGATACCCCAACACACCCGAAAATCAAGATTAGGATTTAAAATCATATCTCATGATGCTGGTAGAGGATTTTAAGAAGGGCATTAATAACTCACTTAAAGAAATACAGGAGAACACTGCTAAACAGGTAGAAGCCTTTAAAGAGGAAGCACAAAAATCCCTTAAAGAATTACAGGAAAACACAACCAAACAGGTGATGCAATTGAATAAAACCATCCAAGATCTAAAAATGGAGATAGATACAAAATAGATACAAAAATATTGAAATTATCCCATGCATCCTATCAGATCACCACAGACTAAGGCTTATCTTCAATAACAACATAAGTAATAAAGCCAACATTCACATGGAAGCTGAAGAACACTCTACTCAATGATACCTTGGTCAAGGAAGAAATAAAGAAAGAAATTAAAGACTTTTTAGAGTTTAATGAAAATGAAGCCACAACATACCCAATCTTATGGGACACAATGAAAGCATTCCTAAGAGGAAAATGCATAGCTCTGAGTGCCTCCAAAAAGAAACTAGAGAGAGCATATACTAGCAGCCTGACAGCACACCTAGAAGTTCTAAAACTAAAGGAAGCAAATTCACCCAAGAGGATTAGATGGCAGGAAATAATCAAACTCAGGGCTGAAATCAACCAAGTGGAAACAAAAAGAACTATTCAAAAAAATAAACCAAACCAGGAGCTGGTTCTCTGAGAAAATCAACAAGATAGATAAACCCTTAACCAGACTCACTAGAGGGCACAGGGACAGTATCCTAATTAACAAAATCAGAAATGAAAAGGGAGACATAACAGATCCTGAGGAAATCCAAAACATCATCAGATCCTACTACAAAAGGCTATACTCAACAAAACTGGAAAACCTGGATGAAATGGAAAAATTTCTAGACATATACTAGATACCAAAGTTAAATCACGATCAGGTTAATGACCTAAACAGTCGCATATCCCCTAAAGACAGAGAAGCAGTCATTAATAGTCTCCCAACCAAAAAAAGGCCAGGACCAGATGGGTTTAGTGCAGAGTTCTTTCAGACCTTCAAAGAAGACCTAATTCCAACTCTCCTCACACTATTCCACAAAATAGAAACAGAAGGTACTCTACCCAATTCATTTTGGAAGCCACAATTACTCTGATACCTAAACCACACAGAGATGCAACAAAGAGAACTTCAGACCAATTTCCCATATGAATATTGATGCAAAAATACTAAATAAAATCTGCACAAACTAAATCCAAGAACACATCAAAATGATCATCCATCATGACCAAGTAGGCTTCATCCCAGGGACGCAGGGATGGCTTAATATACGGAAATCCATCAATATAATACACTATATAAACAAACTCAAAGACAAAAACCACATGATCATCTCCTTAGATGCTAAGAAAGCATTTGGTAAGATCCAACACCCGTTCATGAAAAAAGTCTTGGAAAGTTCAGGAATTCAAGGTCCATACCTAAATATAATAAAAGTAATATACAATAAACCAGTAGGCAACATCAAACTAAATGGAGAGAAGCTGGAAACAATACCACTAAAATCAGGGACTAGACAAGGCTGCCCACTTTCTCCCTACCTATTCAATATAGTACTCGAAGTCCTAGTCAGAGCAATTCGACAACAAAAGGAGGTCAAGGGGATACAAATTGGAAAGGAAGAAGTCAAAATATCACTATTTGCAGATGATATGATTGTATATATAAGTGATCCTAAAAATTCCAACAGAGAACTTCTAAACCTGATAAACAGCTTCAGTGAAATAGCTGGATATAAAATTAACTCAAACAAATCAATGGCCTTTCTCTACACAAAGGATAAACAGGCCGAGAAAGAAATTAGGGAAACAATACCCTTCAAAATAGTCACAAATCATATTAAAATACCTTGGTGTGACTCTAAGTAAGGAAGTGAAAGGTCTGTATGATAAGAACTTGAAATCTCTGAAGAAAGAAATCAGAGAAGATCTCAGAAGTTGGAAAGATCTTCCATGCTCATGGATTGGCAGGATCAAAATTGTTAAAATGGCTATCTTGCCAAAAGCAATCTACAGATTCAATGCAATCCCCATTAAAATACCAACTCAATTCTTCAACGAATTAGAAAGGGTAATTTGCAAATTCATCTGGAATAACAAAAAACCTAGGCTAGCAAAAACTATTCTCAATGATAAAAGAACCTCTGGTGGAATCACCATGCCTGACCTAAAGCTGTACTAAAGAGCAATTGTGATAAAAACTGCATGGTACTGGTACAGCGACAGACAGGTAGATCAATGGAATAGAATTGAAGACCCAGAAATGAACCCACACAGGTATGGTCACTTGATCTTTAACAAGGGAGCTAAAACCATCTAGTAGAAAAAAGACAGCATTTTCAACATATGGTGCTCGAACAACTGGCTGTTATCATGGAGAAGAATGCAAATTAATCCATTCTTATCTCCTTGTACTAAGGTCAAGTCTAAGTGGATCAAGGAGCTCCACATAAAACCAGAGACACTGAAACTTATAGAGGAGAAAATGGGGAAAAGGCTCGAAGATATGGGCACAGGGGAAAAATTGCTTAACAGAACTGCAATGGCTTGTGCTATAAGATCAAGAATTGACAAATGGGACCTCATAAAACTTCAAAGCTTCTTTAAGGCAAAAGACACTGTCAATAAGACAAAAAGGCCACCAACAGATTGGGAAAGGATCTTTACCAATCCTAAATCAGATAGGGGACTAATATCCAATATATATAAAGATGATGGACTCCAGAAAATCAAATAACCCTATTAAAAAATGGAGTACACCAAGGAGCTGAAGGGGTCTTCAACCCTATAGGTGGAAGAATAACATGAACTAACTAGTTCCCCCTGTGCTCATGTCTCTAGCTGCACATATGGAAAAAGATGGCCTAGTTGGCCATTATTGGGAGGAGAGGCCCCTTGGTCATACAGACTTTATATGCCCTAGTACAGGGGAACGCCAGGGCCATTATGTGGGAGGGGGTGGGAAGGGGAGCAGGGAGGGGATGCGGGAGGGTAAGGGGAAATTTCTGGATAACATTTGAAATGTAAATGAAGAAAATATCTAATAAAGAGAAAAAAATGGAGTACAGAGCTAAATAAAGAATTCTCAACTGAGGAATACAGAATGGTTGAGAAGCACCTGAAAAGAATGTTCAACATTCTTAATCATTAGGAAAATGCAAATCAAAACAACCCTGAAATTCTGCCTCACACCAGTCAGAATGTCTAAGATCAAAAATTCAGGTGACAGCAGATGCTAGAGAGGATGTAGAGAAAGAGGGACACTCCTCCATTGTTGGTGGGATTGTAAGCCAGTACAGCCACTCTGGAAATCAGTCTGGGGGCTCCTCAGAAAATTGGACATAGTACTACTGGAAGATCCAGCAATTCCTCTCCTGGGCATCTACCCAGAAGATGGTCCAACTTGTAATAAGGACACATGCTCCACTATGTTGATAGCTGCCCTATTAATAATAGCCAGAAGCTAGAAAGAACCCAGATGTTCCCTCAACAGAGGAATGGATACAGAAAATGTGGTACATTTACACAATGGAGTACTAATTAAAAACAATAAATTCATGAAATTTTTAGGCAAATGGATGCATCTGGAGGATATCATCCTGAGTGAGGTAACCCATTCACCAAAGAACACACATGATATGCACTCACTGATAAGCAGATATTAGCCCAGAAACTTAGAATATCGAAGATACAATTTGCAAAACACATGAAGAAGGAAGACCAAAGTGTGGATACTTCGCTCCTTCTTAGAATGGGGAACAAAATACCCATGGAAGGAGTTACAGAGACAAAGTTCCAAGCTGTGACAGAAGGAAAGACCATCAAGAGACTGCCCCACCAGGAGATCCATCCCATATACAACCACCAAACCCAGACACTATTGCATATGCCAGAAAGATTTTGCTGACAGGACCCTGACATAGCTCTCTCTTGTGAAGCTATGCCAATGCCTGGCAAACACAAAAGCGGATGCTCACAGTCATTTATTGGATGGAACACAGGGCCCCTAATGAAGGAGCTAGAGAAAGTACCCAAGGAGCTAAGGGGGTCTTCAACCCTATAGGAAGAACAACAATATGAACTAACCAGTATCCCCAGAGCTGTGTCTCTAATTGCATATGCAGCAGAGGATCGCCTAGTTAGCCATCAGTGGGAGGAGAGGCCCTTGGTCTTGCGAAGATCATATGCCCTAGTACATGGGAATGCCAGGGCCAGGAAGCAGGAGTGGGTGGGTTGGGGAGCAGGGTGGGTGGAGGGTATAGGGGACTTTGGTGATAGCATTTGAAATGTAAATGAAGAAAATATCTAATAAAAAATGCCTTAAAAAAAAGAAAAAAGAAACCAGCCCTAAGAGAGACAATGATTGCCAGCAATTAGTTGGTTTTCCTTTTAACACAAGAGTCTGACATAATATTTTGAACATGAGCACGCAAAGCGAAGGCTTTCAATAACTGGGAACTCCTTAACAACAGTTTATAAGGACAAAACATGGTTCCATTTCCAAGTGCATGTTTAGACAGTTTTGTCATGAGTTTTTCAATAGGAGAGTTTTGTTTTACAGGGAAGAAAAATGCACTTAAGGTAAAAGGGTCTGGGCCTTGGTTTGAGGGGTGAATGAAAGCCGGTTTCCGATGCATAACTACAATGCTAGAGAATGCAACGGTCAGAACTGCTTTAACCAATAAGGATACTTTACGTATATGCCTTACCTTCTATAGCAGACAGGAAGTATGGAAACATATATAGTTTAAATATAAAATATTTTCTTTATTGTGTGTGAACTGAACCTGGAGTTCATCGATTTAGCTACACTGGCTGAGCAGCTGGTTGCTGGTGTGCCCCGTCTCTGCTTCCTTTATACGAACTTAAAGATGTAACAGTCAAATTCAGGCCCTCATGTTTGTGTGGCTTGCACTTTGCCAAATGAGCCATGCTAACTGTTCTCTAGATCTAAAATTAATTTAGAAAGTTTTATATGTTTTATTTACTTTATGTGTATGAATACTTTTGCCTTAAATCATATATATGCACTATGTGTGTGCCTGTTGGGTCCCCTGGAACCATGTGGGGGTCCTGAGAATTGAATTTGGGTCATCGGCAAGAATGAGTTCTCTTAACCACTGAACCATCTCTCCAGGCCCCAGACCTAAAATTTTAATAAAAGCACATGGAAGTTTATCATTAGGCCACAGATAGATTTGTATAAACAGAAATAAGTGCCACAGAGTTCAGAGGAAAGCTCCAAGAACATGATACTTTATCTAGGCATCAAAAGATGGATAAATCTTAAAGGTAATAAACAATATTCTATGTGTTAGAAAAAAAACTTGTAAAACAGCATTTTCATCTGTAAAAGTGGGATAATCTCAGAAAAGTAGGGGAGGTCTAGACCACAGGAGACCTTGGTTGCCACCTGAAAACAGTCTGGACTTGATTTAGCCTGCTGCTAATAACCACTAAAGATGCAAGTATACCACTGTTTTCAAACCGTGACTATGAAGCACAATCATGTGTAACCCAAAAGACCTTAAGTATCTAGGTTTAAAGGCTATTAAAAAAAATACAGACTCATTAAAGGGCAGAAACAGTGCAATTATAATTTTGCTTTGCTTTGTGAGACTTTTGTTTTTGCTTTGTAGATTTTAATTTAAATGAGTTGTTTTGGGGTTTGGTAGTTGTTGATTGGTTAGGTTTTTGTTTGTTTTATGGGGGTTTTAAGATGATTTATCTTTATTTTATGTGTATTGGTGTTTTGTCAACGTTTGCATGAGGGTGTCAGATCCCCTGTAACAAGAGTTACAGACAATTGTGAGATGCCATATGGATGCTTGGAATTGAACCTGCTGGAAGAGCAGTCACTGCTCCTATCTGCTGGGCCATCTCTCCAGCCCCTGGGTTTTGTTTTTATTGTGAGACTTGGTCTCATATATTCCAGGCTGATCTTTATAACAAAC